>SJXQ01010948.1:0-18601 GCA_006408695.1 Aepyceros melampus | reverse complement strand
TGAGTGAACTCCAGGAGTTGGTGATGGACTGGGAGGCCTGGTGTGCTGCAATTCATGGGGTCGCAAAGAGTCGGACACGACTGAGCGACTGAGCTTAACTTTGTCCTCTGTTTTCTCTCTCTCTTTTTTTTGCCTCATGAGTAATTTGTTTTCTATTCCTATTTATACTTTTTATCATGAGCCGTTGGACATGGAACAACAGACTGGTTCCAAATAAGAAAAGGAGTACGTCAAGGCTGTATATTGTCACCCTGCTTATTTAACTTCTATGCAGAGTATATCATGAGAATCGCTGGGCTGGAGGAAGCACGTGCTGGAATCAAGATTTCCAGGAGAAATATCAATAACCTCAGATATGCAGATGACATCACCCTTATGGCAGAAAGTGAAGAACTAAAGAGCCTCTTGATGAAAGTGAAAGAGGAGAGTGAAAAAGTTGGCTTAAAGGTCAACATTCAGAAAACGAAGATCATGGCATCTGGTCCCATCACTTCATAGCAAATAGATGGGAAACAGTGGAAACAGCATAAAACTATTTTTGGGGGGCTTCAGAATTACTGCAGATATTGATTGCAGCCAAGAAATTAAAAGACGCTTACTCCTTGGAAGGAAAGTTATGACCAACCTAGATCGCATATTCAAAAGCAGCGACATTACTTTGCCAACAAAAGTCCATCAAGTCAAGGCTGTGGTTTTTCCAGTGGTCATGTATGGATGTGAGAGTTGGACTGTGAAGAAAGTTGAGTGCTGAAGAATTGATGGTTTTGAACTGTCGTGTTGGAGAAGACTCTTGAGGGTCCCTTGGACTGCAAGGAGATCCATCCAGTCCATTCTAAAGGAGATCGGTCCTGGGTGTTCTTTGGAAGGACTCATGCTAAAGCTGAAACTCCAATACCTTTGCCAGCTCTTGGGAAGAGTTGACTCACTGGAAAAGACCCTGATGCTGGGAGTGATTGGGGTCAGGAGGAGAAGGGGATGACAGAGGATGAGATGGCTGGATGGCGTCACTGACTTGATGGACATGAGTTTGGGTGAACTCTGGGAGTTGGTGATGAACAGTGAGGCCTGGCATGCTGCAATTCATGGAGTCGCAAAGAGTTGGACATGGCTGAGCAACTGAACTGAACTGATGTTCAGCTAATATCTTTATTATACTTCAGTTTGATTTTCTTGAAGGGCTAAATAATAGCAAAAAAGAGAAAACCAGAAACCAAACAAAATTTGCTATTGAAATATTCCCACTGAAGGGTACAACAGAAAATGTTTATTCATTGAGTTGAGAAGACCACTGTTTATATATTATTTCTTCATAATTTTTATATTCCATTATAAACATAAAGAAGAACATCATGCTATGAGAAAGGAATTAGCATGCATTTTTCTCTGCTACTGAAAAATAGCTCATAATATGTCACTTCCCTGAAACAATCATGTATTCTATCTGTATCAGTGATAGTCAACTGGGGCAATTTTGTGCATCCTCCTTCCCACAGAAGGGATGTTTGGCAGTGTCTGGAGACCCTTTTGGGTTGGTGTGATTAGGGAAGATGTACAACTGCATCTCGCGGGTAGAGGCTTGGGATGCTGCCTAATATCCTACAATTCTCAGAACAGTTCCCCATGAAAAAGTATTATCCACCCTGAACTGTCAGTAGTACCAAGGGTGAGAGTCTCTGATTTATATAAGGTCCTCATAATTTGTGTTTACTCCTTATCTGTTCTCAATAGATGTATCCAGTTTTGATGGCTGCCTTTTAAAAAATTCTGATGACCGTCTTTACAAAATGTGCTCTGATTGAACATAGCTTGAACTAAAAATGCGTGAATTATGGTCATGATAATTTTGACTCTCAGAATGCTAATGGCCTAGTTGGATGTCAGTCTAGTTCTCATCTAAGTTCCGTCTTCATTGTTTCATTAAGTGTGAGCTGATATCTTGAGTTGTAGATTCTCATCTGCTGTGTGCCCTCTAAGCAGTGATCCTGTTCGGTTCACGTCACATAGACACACATGTTTGCGTGGCTGGTGGGCCTTGCAAGACTTGATTTGCTGAATGTACTGTCTGCAATGTCGAGGCAATAAATACTTTCAAAAGGCAAATGTTTAAAATGCTTTTTATAAACACTGATCATTTATAACAGTAATCATTCCATAACACTATTTATTGAGACATTTGAGCTGTTACGGTGATGTAAGATGAAGAGAGAGGACACGGGAAGTGTACTCACAGGGTCAGGGTCGTCTGTAAAATCTTCCTGAGTGTCTTCCCCTGTAAGCAGCCCTGAGACAGGGCGGCATGTTTCCTTGGTGTCCCAGAGCCTACTTAGTTTCACTAAAGCATCCCGAGACCCTTTGTTCTCTGTCTCCTTCTAAGCTGAGTGTCTAAGAGATGAAGCATTATGCAGTAGTGGGAAGACAGAGAAGGCGTCGGAATTTTATTGATGACAGAACTGGGGAGACTGATCGGCCTTAAAGCTAATCGAATGACTCTTAGCATTTCGTAAATGAGGAAAATGAGATCAATCTACCCTTTCTTTCAGTCAAAATTTAGTAGTGCGTTCCTTGTCTCATCTTGAAATAATTTTCCAAATTGTAAGAGAAGCCAGTTAAGGATTTTAAACAAGGGGTGAAGAGGGGTGGAGACCAGATTTTCATTTTCAAAGATTACCGGGACAACAGTATAAAGAAAAATGGGAGGTGGCCAGGATTATCAAAAGCAAGGAGACCTGGTGTAAGCTCATTAGCGCAACCCAAATATGAAATGATGGAGCCCCAGACTGAAGCATTTGAATGGAAAAGAAAAATGGACTGGAGAGTTAATGCAGGATTAGATTTTATAGGGCTTAACTATAAATCAAATGTAAAAGGTGGAGAATGGGATATGAGGAGAGGTCTAAGGCACTGCCAAGAGGCTGAGATGAGCTGAAGAGATGAGTCACAGTGCTACTCGTTAAACACTAGAAATCCCGGGTTCCCAGGCGGCTCAGTGGTAAAGACTCTGCGTGCCCATGCAGGAGACACAGGTTTGTATCCTGACTGGGAAGATCTCACATGCCACAGAGCAACTAAGCCTATGCTCCCCAGCAAGAGAAGCCACCACAGTGAGAAGCCCACGCTCTCCACAACTAGAAGCTCAAGCAGCACAGCCGAAAAAATAAATAAAACTACTTTTAAAAAGCCTCTAGAAATCAGAGTCAGCCTAAAGACTCGGAGGAAAGTGACAAGTTGAATGGAGATGTGATGTAGAAGTGACAGCGGACCCCCAGCAGAGGTAATAAATAGTCCAGCTCTGCTGCTTAGCTGAGATGTCCGGGATACAAACAGAGGCCAGTGTGCTCTGCTGGGCTCAGAAACAGCCCTCATCTGAATCTTCCCTGGTCACGGCCACCCAGATCCCGTGCCGCATTGTGGCGTTGTCTGAGCAGAGCTGGAACATTTGCTCAGCTTGGGCTGAAGTGCCTGGCGAGGCTGGCACAGGAGGCCTGGCAGCTACTGGGCTTGGGCGTTCTCTGTCTCCATGTAAACCAGCATGGGTGCCCTCCTCACAGGCAGAGTCCAGCTTCTCCAGCCTTTCTCTCTGTCTCCGTGGTCTTCTCAGCAGTCACACAGGCTTATCTTCTCTGTGCAGGGCCCAAGGACTAGGGCGCCCAGTCTGTGGTTGGACCTGCTCACTCCCCAGCTCTAATGTCCACTGATGAAATCTCCTTTGCCCTCCCCATCTACTCCGGGGGCAAAGGTCCTGCTGTTGTTCAGTCGCTAAGTCGTGTCTGACTCTTTGGGACCCCATGGATTACAGCACGCCAGGCACTCTGGCCTCCGCTATCTCCTGGAGTTTGCTCAGATTCATGTCTGTTGAGTTGATGATACCGTCTAACTATCTCATCCTCCTTTTGCCTTCAATCTTTCCCAGCATCGGGGTCTTTTCCATTGAGTCAACTCTTCGTATCAGGTGGCCCGAAGTATTGGAGCTTCAGCATCAGTCCTTCCAATGAATATTTGGGATTGATTTCCTTTACCATTGACTGGTTTGATCTCCATAAGAACCCCATCAGAGGTCCTGACCCAATTACTTTTCTTCTCTTCCTGCTCAACGACGTGTGGGTCTTTCTTACAGCCTTAATTTTACAGATCTGCCAGTTTCCGGTTAATTTTCAGTGAGAACTTTTCCCCATGTGGATGTGCTTTTTATGCGTTTGTAGGGGAGGGGAGCCCCACACCCTCTCACTCCCGTATCTTAATCTCTGCCCTGAAGTAACTATTTTATAGTCAACAACTGTGTCACATTTTATCTAGTTTCATAAATGTTTCATTCATTACATGTTCTTATAATTATTTGTATTTGTAGTTTATCATTAATATAATCCATTTTATTACAGCAGTGCTCAAGTTTTAAAAGAGAAAGCAAATCACTTGACAGAACAGATGCTGTCATGTTATTTACTCCCGGTTATTCTGAGGCAGTCTTGGAGGGAGGAAGGGAAGTAGGGCTGGGCAGAAGGTGGAAGGTTGGTCTTCAGTCTGACTCTAATCTACTTGGAAAGAAGAACCTCAACTCATGTAAAACTTACTGCATCTGCATGAACGGAAATCAATTGAATTGATTTTTGAGGGACTTGTTCCTTTGCTGCCATTTAAAAATTCAATACCATGTAATGCTCTAGGATAAGGTCACTACAAAGGTCCACTGAAAAAAAAATAAAGTTTTACTTAATGCATGAAAATCACACATTGGCAGGAGGCTTTACTTGTACGACTTTTCCATGAAATTGGAAGTTTTTGTTTAATTACAAATCTATAATATGCAAGTAGGCATTGTGCTTTCTAGCTCTAGAAATCCATTCTTCCACTGATGTGTGAAGGATTTAAATGGCCTTCAACTCTCCACACTAATAGATTTTCTCTTCTTCCCTCTTGAATCTGTAGCATATATTGCTGTTGCCTAACGGACTCTGAGCAGTGTTTTCGAGTACATTTAAGAATTAAATATTAAAATTCTACTAAATCATAATGCCAAAGTGATAAGATATCTGTAGTAATTATACCCACTGGATTGTGACAATAGAACTTTGTTTATTCCATTAAAACAAGAAGCATCAGTAACTAAAATTTGCATGTAGAAGTTTTTATTCCTTAAAAACTGCTTGCAAGTGATAGTATTCTTCTAAAAATCAACTGTAGTATTCAAATTGTGCTGATCATAATTTCAGATTTATTGCTGCTGCTGCTGCTGCTGTTGCTGCTAAGTCACTTTAGTCGTGTCCGACTCTGTGCAACCCCATAGACGGCAGCCCACCAGACTCCCCTGTCCCTGGGATTCTCCAGGCAAGAACACTGGAGTGGGTTGCCATTTCCTTCTCCGATTCATGAAAGTGAAAAGTGAAAGTGAAGTTGCCCAGTCATGTCCAACTCTTAGCAACCCCATGGACTGCAGCCTTCCAGGCTCCTCCGTCCGTGGAATTTTCCAGGCAGGAGTACTGGAGTGGGGTGCCATTGCCTTCTCTGAGATTTATTACTAAGTCACCATTAAGCACCAGTGTTTTATGGTTTTTAAATTGGGTTTTTAAACATAAACACAGATGTATGTATAACATATGTGTATGTATGTAGTCAGTTGATAAAAACAAAAAAGCATCACTTGACCATTATTGTGTAATTAGCAACATCAAGTGAATCTAAAGATGAATTCAAATGGAAGCTTGATTGTTACATAAGCCTATGCATCATCTAGATCCTAGCTAGGGATTCTTATCTGTTTTCGAAATCTCCTTAGTGTGATAGCTTTAGTCATTCCTAGAGAATTAAGAATTCATCACCCTTAGGCTTCTGCTGGCAGGATTGAAAGATGTGGAGGGGCCACATGTGCAAGAAAAGGGCACGCCCTGCAAGTGCACCCCCCCATCTCTCCAGGCTGACACCGTGGGCCCCTCGTCCTTGGGGTCACCCCCCATCTCTCCAGGCTGACACCGTGGGCCCCTTGTCCTTGGTGTTAGCTAGGCGGACTGATTCAGTACCCACCCTCTTCTGAGCAAGATGCGATTCTCCTCCTCATGAAAGAAACCCACTGCCCAGAACTGTGTTAACCAAACATCTCACACCCTCCTGCCCCCCACCCCAACACTGTGGGGCCTGATTAATTTTTTTTTTTTTCATTTCTAGAATTGAATCTGTTCATCCAACATTTGTTGCCTTTAACCATAGGATAACAGAATGATTTCCTGGAGGAGGACATGCCAACCCACTCCAGTATTTTTTCCTGAAAAATCTCATGGACGGAGGAGACTGGGAATCTACAGTCCATGGGGTTGCAAAAGAGTTGGACACACTGAGAGACTGAATATGTACAACACACACAAGAGTGAAAGCAGGGAGGAAGGGAGGAAATGCACAAATGCACTCTAACATGTTGACCTTTGATGGGAAGCCAGCACCATGCTTAAATCTATGATCAGATTCGTCTTCATAAAAACTTGAAAACTAAAGCTGCAAAAAACGAATTAACTTATCTTGTTTCTATAGCTGATATGGAGGCAAAGGAAACACAAACCCTGGAGCATCTGGCACAAAATCCCATGTTTTGAAAATCGCATTCTTTTACCAAACCTCATTGATGCTTTTGAACTGTGGTATTGGAGAAGACTCTTGAGAGTCCCTTGGACTGCAAGGAGATCCAACCAGTCAATACTAAAGGAAATCATTCCTGAGTAACTATTGGAAGGACTGATGCTGAAGCTCCACCTTTGACCACCTGATGCGAAGAACTTACTCATTGGAAAAGACCCTGATGCTGGGAAAGATTGAAGGCAGGAGAAGGGGACGACAGAGGATGAGATGGTTGGATAGCATCACCAACTCAACAGACATGAGTTTGAGTAACTCCAGGAGTTGGTGATAGACAGGGAAGCTTGGTGTGCTACAGTCCATGGGGTCACAGAGTCAAACACGGACTGAGTGACTGAACTGAACCAAAACCTCAACTGCTTTTCTATGTACACTAAATTTGAGGAAAACAGCCCTCATCTCTTTGTCCCAAAGATTTTTGCATGAACGTAATCAGGATTTGAATAGTTAGAGGTAAACCCCAGCTTTCTCCAAGCGTGGAGTCGTGAGCATTGCTAGTAAGTGTTTACCGTGGCAGACAGCCCCTTCTGTCAACTGTGAGCTGCTTCAGCTAAACCACTCCTTCCCCCGTGAGGCCATCCTCAGCTCTGCGTGATGTGTAGCTTTCTCCCTCAGGGGGGCTTCTGACTTTGGACCTTCAAGCCATTTGCATTGATGCTGCCTCTTCTGCCAGTTTGCAAAGGATTTTGGCCCTAGTTTCTGTCTTGATTAGCTCAGGAATGACAGCACCACGTGATAGGATGCTGTCTTTGTGTTTGTCTGGGAAGCTTTTTCTCTCACTGTCTCTCAAACTCATTATGAGGATTATGCTCACCCAGGCTTTTGGCAGAGGTTCCATGATACCCTTGGATTACAGAACTTGCTTTCTGTAGTTATTCCCTGAAAAGAAGGCTATGTGTGTGTGTGTGTGTGTGTGTGTGTGTGTGTGTGTGTTTCTTATAGCCCTTTCCTAAAATTCCAGGTGAAATGCTTTGTTTGCTTTTTGCCAACTTACTTGAATTTATGAACTCAACCCAAGCTCAGTATATGGTTTTAACCTGGGTAGTCCTCATTTTCCAGAATTTTATCAGTCATTTGTCTTAGATGATTTTATAGCTAATTTGTTGTTGCTGTCTCACGTAGACATCAACAAGTGCCTGGAAACACTTTACTAAAATTAAAAACTAGTGATTGGTACCATCAATGTCCTTGGTGAAATAAAAGTAGATATGCAGAATAATACAAAGTCGATCATGGAATACTATGGTAGCAGTGATTTTATTTCTGAGATCTCAAATATTCCTGAGTAACTATTGGAAGGACTGATGCTGAAGCTCCAATACTTTGGCCTAAGCTAAATATTTCCTTTAAAAGTAGGTATCAATAATTCCAGATAGGAAAAAAACTTAATTGAGGTGGTTTTATCAGAATATTGTAGGCAAGTGTTCTAGCCTGGTTTAGCCCTTTCCTAAAATTCCAGGTGAAATGCTTTGTTTGCTTTTTGCCAACTTACTTGAATTTATGAACTCAACCCAAGCTCAGTATATGGTTTTAACCTGGGTAGTCCTCATTTTCCAGAATTTTATCAGTCATTTGTCTTAGATGATTTTATAGCTAATTTGTTGTTGCTGTCTCACGTAGACATCAACAAGTGCCTGGAAACACTTTACTAAAATTAAAAACTAGTGATTGGTACCATCAATGTTCTTGGTGAAATAAAAGTAGATATGCAGAATAATACAAAGTCGATCATGGAATACTATGGTAGCAGTGATTTTATTTCTGAGATCTCAAATCATTCCTGAGTAACTATTGGAAGGACTGATGCTGAAGCTCCAATACTTTGGCCTAAGCTAAATATTTCCTTTAAAAGTAGGTATCAATAATTCCAGATAGGAAAAAAACTTAATTGAGGTGGTTTTATCAGAATATTGTAGGCAAGTGTTCTAGCCTGGTTTTAGGATGTTAATGTCCATATCCTTTGAGAATTTCTAAATACATTGGTAGAAAGGTGTATATATATGTGCGTGTATATATATATATATATATATATATATATATATATAAATCTTAAGAGATTCCAGAAACATGTATATATATATGTGTGTATATGTATATATGTATATGTATGTATGTATATATATGATATTTAGAGTGATTGAAATTTTTCTTATCTTGATTGGTGGTTAATCATGTATCTATACATACCAAATTCATCAAATTATACATTTTGTAAGATCCATGCATTCTGCTAATGGAAATTTTGCCTGAGAGGAAAATATTGGTAAAATATGTCTATTAAGGTACATTTAGAGAAGTCTGAAAAATATCTTATGGTCTACAAGGAGGAACTGAGGTAGCTCTTTTAGTGATCTTCCTTCCTTTTCCTTGCACTAATAAGCCATTTGAATGAGAACCTCCATCTTTTGTTTCATTTCCCCTCTGCACCTGCTCCTTCCCATCTTGAAATCTCACTTATGTCCACATCTGCTTATAACTTTATCTGTCATTGGCAGCATAAGAATTGCCCTTCAAACACATCAATATTGTAGTCCAAGAACCTGTGTGAGTGTGTTACCTTACATGGCAAAAGAGACTTGAAATATGATTCGGTTAGGGCCTTGAGGTCAGGAGATGGTCCTGGGCTTATCTAGGCAGGCCCAGTCTGACCACAAAGGTCCTTAAAAGGGGAAGGGAGAGATAAGAGAGAGCAAGAGAGGACATGACCACCGAATCAGAGGTCAGAATGATGCAGTCACTGGTTTAAAAATGAAGGGGACTGTGAGCCAAGCAGGGCAACAGCTGCTAGATTCAGAAGGCGAGGAACATGTTCTCCCCTGGGAGATTCTTCACGGCCTCCAGAAGGACCACGACTCTCAAATACCTCGATTTTAGCCCAGTGAGACCCATTTTAGATTTCTGCTCTTCAGAATTATTAGGTAATTCATATGAGTGGAGTGACTGCATTCGTGGTGATGCCACAGCAGCTCTTGGAAACTGATGCATTGTCTTAAGCTTTAAAACTCCCTCTCATTTCCTTGAAACTATGACAGTGTGAGCTTCAGCTTTACCTCTTTGTACCCTCGGTCTCCTTATAAAACTTTTCTCTAAGAGAAGGATTTTTTTAAGCCTCTAGAAATCTAATTGCAGACGATTTAATGTCTCTTTAAGCATAGCATTCCAAGTCTTAATTTGTTATATTATTTCTCAAATTAGGACTTCTCCAGGTCTTCATTTTTCTATAAATGGTGTGACTATTTCCCAGACATTATGGTCAAGACAGACAGCAGAGCACACGTGGCCTTCTTTCCTGATAACAGTTCCCTTGAGGATCATCATGTGGGTCACTTGTGGGGAGAAGAGTAATCTGTAGAAAAGGGTATTTGTCGGTATTATATGGGGTAAACAGAGAGGCATAGTCGTCACTTAATAACTCTTAGCATTATTATTTTTTTGCACACATTCTAGTCCTTCTGCAAAATAGATTTCTAGAAGTAGCCTGTTCTAAATATGCAAATAATATGGAGATCTGAAAATTGCCTAGTGATTTGCATTACTCAGTTCCCAGGCATTATTTTATAAAATGTTTGTGTGATTATGCCATAATTTTATTGCCAGATTATGTGTGCAAAATAAATTTGTATCTCCCCAAAGGATTTCAGAGATAGATTCTGTGTACTAAAGAATTTCTTTCTTTTCTTCAGTAACATTTTAAAATAAATCATTCAAATGAGTATCTGCTGCATAATGTAGGGATTTTTCCTTTTTCTTTTTTTTAAGCTTTTTATCTTTTCCACAAACCATGCTTGGATAGATACTTTTAAGAGATTTTAACAGTTAAAAAGTACACAGAGCAAAATGGGAAAGAAGCATTTGCCATCCTTGTCTGTGATAATGCCGCTTAATGCTGGGGTGTCTGAGGAGTATTGTTAAAGAAATTGTTAAAGAACTAAAAGCTTCTGAAGCTGTTAATTAGACTTATTCTCTCATTTCTTCATTGATTTATTTATTTATTTTTATTCAAGGTCATGCTCAAAGTCCTAGCCTACTTGGCTGCTAATTTTAGTCTTCTATTTTATTGTAGCAAGAATACTTAACAAGAAAGCTACCCTCATAAATTTTTCAATGTAAAATACAGTATTGTTGGCTATCGAAACAGTGTTGTGCAGTGCCTCCCTCTAAGGATGCATCTTGCATACTTGAGATTTTATTCCCATTGATTAGCAAGTCCCCATTTCTTCCTCCCCTCAGCCCCAGATAACCACCATTCTGTTTCTGTGAGTTCGACTATTTTAGTTTCCTTATAGGAGTGGAGTCATGCAGTGCTTGTCCTTCTAACACTGGTTCGTTTCACTGAGCATAATGCAACCACCCCCCCGCCCCCCGACCAAGTTCATCCATGCTATTGCAGATGGCAGGATTTCGCTGGTATTTAAGGCTAAATAATTTTCTGTTATATGTATATACTGCATTTTATCTGTTCATTTATCAAAGGATATTTGGGTTGCTTCCACATCTTGGCTACTGTGAATAGTGTTTCCACTAAACATTAGAGTGTGTGAATATCTTTTCAAAATGCTGACATCAGTTCATATTGATAAGTAGCACAGGAGTGTGATTGCTGGGTCATAAAATAATTCTGTTTATAACTTTCAAAGAAATACCTGTACTGTTTTCTATAGTGGCATTGATCTTGACAATGATTTTCATGGATATGACAACAAAAACATGGGCAATGAAACCAAAGATAGACAAGTGGGACTTCATCAAACTAAAAGGGCATAGCTAGTGAAAAGAAAAGCTATGGGATGGGAGAAAATATTTGCCAACTATGTATCAGAAAAGGGATTAATTTCCAAAATATAAGGAACCTTTACAACTCAATAGCAAAAAGAAAGCCCTCAGAAGTTAATTTTACAATGAGCTGATTAATAACCTGATTAAAACATGAACCTCATTAAAAAGTGAGAGACATGAATAGACACTCTCCAGAGTGTCACAAATGGCCAATAAGTATATGAAAAGATGCTCAGTATCACCAGCCCTCAGGGAAATGCAAATCAAAACCACAGTGAGCTGTCAACTCACACCTGTTAGGATGGTTATTTTAAAACAAACAAAGACAGCAAGTATTGACCAGGGTTTGGAGAAATTGGGACCCTTACAATTTTAGTCTACAGTGTACGCTACCAAGATTGTAGCTTGTTGACTGATAGCTGATATTCGTGACAATGGGTGGTCCATCAGGAAGTTCGTTTTTTCCTGTTATCCTAGTAGTGACAGACATTGTTCAGTTTTAATGTCCTGAGTGCATCCAGCTTTGGGTTTGTTTGTTGGTCTTTTTTTTCTGTAATTTATAACTAACAAGATATTTTTTAGTAATTTTGTTTTCTGAATAAAGCAAAACTAGTACAGTATTTTAGGTAATAATTTGCTTAAATCATACTACTTTCAAGAGTGTTCTCAGTATCATTTTTAGCTAGTTATATGTTATGTGATTAGAAGTGAACTGTTCTAAGTGCTGGAATATCTCTAATGAAACTTAAAGGTTGTGAGAAATATTAGCATATATCTTTTATAATATGTGATAAATAATAGCATAATTAAATCTGGTTCTCTATTTCAGAGCTTTAATCAGGTTTTATCATTTTCTTGCATAATGTGTGAAATGTCAATTCTTTTAAGAAACTGATGTCCATCAGTTCAGTTCAGTTCAGTCACGCAGTCGTGTCCGACTCTTTGCGACCCCATGAATCTTAGTACGCCAGGCCTCCCTGTCCATCACCAACTCCCGGAGTTCACTCAGACTCACGTCCATTGAGTCTGTGATGCCATCCAGCCATCTCATCCTTGGTCGTCCCTTTCTCCTCCTGCCCCCAATCCCTCCCAGCATCAGGGTCTTTTCCAATGAGTCAACTCTTCGCATAAGGTGCCCAAAGTACTGGAGCTTCAGTTTTAGCATCATTCCTTCCAAAGAAATCCCAGGGTTGATCTCCTTCAGAATGGACTGGTTGGATCTCCTTGCAGTCCAAGGGACTCTCAAGAGTCTTCTCCAACACCACNATTGGAGAAGGAAATGGCAACCCACTCCAGTGTTCTTGCCTGGAGAATCCCAGGGATGGGGGAGCCTGGTGGGCTGCTGTCTCTGAGGTCGCACAGAGTCAGACACAACTGAAGCAACTTAGCAGCAGCAGGGCTTTCTATATTTAATCCATCTAAACCTACAGAATTTTAATCTACTTCTGTTTTTATGCTTTTACAGTATGGATAGGATTGTGTTTTATATATGTATCCTTATAGGGAAAAATAGAGATCTTTAGTTGTAAACTTCTTAAAGTAAACTTGAGATCCTGTGAAATGCCAGACATCAGTTGAAATTCTCCACAATTCAGTTGCATGAGCAAGTAATTGAAGAGCAAACATAAGAACCACACGAGGGAATCCACTTTGCAGTAATAGCAGTCTTGTCCAGCAACCTGCTGCTTCAGAAATTAAATTTTTAAGAAGAGCATCTATGATATTTGACTGGGACCTAAAGTTGAGTCAATTCAGCATGAACTCAGTTTGCCGCCCCCCCCCCTTTTTTTTTCTGGGAGTAGGCTGAGAGATAAGCTTGTGATGGATGTTACCCTGTCCTTTGAGGAATGGAACTAGCCCAACTAACGACGAGATAAAAGGAGAACTCTTTAACACCCATGCCTTCACAAAATAATCGGAGCTGATTTGAAGCCAAAGTCTATGAAATATCTGGCACTTTTCTTCCCTCTCTGCTTTTATCTTTAATTAAGGGATAGATGAGATGGTTGGATGGTGTCATTGACTCTAGGCATGAGTTTGAGCAAACTCCAGGGGATAGTGAAGGACAGGGAAGGCTGGCATACTGCAGTCCATGGAGTCTCAAACAGTCAGATGTGACTGAGTGACTGAACAACAGTGACCAGGGGCAGGCGTGACCTCTATTCATGGACGTGTACAGTGTCGCGTGGAAAATCGGAGCTGATTTGAAGCCAAAGTCTATGAAATATCTGGCACTTTTCTTCCCTCTCTGCTTTTATCTTTAATTAAGGGATAGATGAGATGGTTGGATGGTGTCATTGACTCAATAGGCATGAGTTTGAGCAAACTCTAGGGGATAGTGAAGGACAGGGAAGGCTGGCATACTGCAGTCCATGGAGTCTCAAACAGTCAGACGTGACTGAGTGACTGAACGACAGTGACCAGGGGCAGGCGTGACCTCTATTCATGGACGTGTACAGTGTCGCGTGGATGATGATGGGTTGCGCTGATGGGCTCGCTTATCTGGAGGTGATGTGGGCCGTGGTGTCACTGACAGCTGTGGGACAGGGGAAGCTCGGAGAGCAGCGTGCTCTCATTTGTGCATTTGCCGGAGACCACTGTTTAGGTCAGAGGAGAAAAGATAATGCTAGAACTGTCGTATTTTCCCTTGTCCTTCTCTAAGTCTGCCATTCTTATGGGAGCAGGGTTTTGAGAACAGCCATCACCACTTATTTATCAATTTCTCTCTTTGTCTCAAGGCTCAGAGCTTTGCTCCCCATGTTGTAGCCCTGTGCAGAGAGCTGGGGATCTCAAAATCTTAGCCCATGGAGCTCCTGAACCTAGAGGGAAAAATCCAGAGGGAAATTGTGTGTCACAGAGTACGCCTTTATGCCCATTAACTTTGGGCGATGGTGGTGTTTTTAAATTTAAGTATAGTGTTTTTGATTTTTTTTTAATTTACAATATTGTGTTAGTTTCAAGTATACAACACAGTGATCAGTTGCATATTTTCTTCAGATTCTTTTCCATTTTGGTTATTTCAATATATTGAATACAGTTCCCTGTGCTGTACAGTAAATCCTTGCTGTTTATCTGAAAAGTAGAAATGGAAGTCACTCAGTCATGTCCAACTCTTTCTGATCTCATGGACTGTAGCCCGCCAGGCTTCTCTGTCCATGAAATTTCCCAGGCAAGAATACTGGACTGGGTTGCCATTCCCTTCTCAAGGGTATCTTCCTGACCCAGGGATCAAACCCAGGTCTCCTGCATTGTAGGCAGGTTCTTTACCATCTGAGACACCAGGGAATCCTGATATATAGTAGTGTGTGTGTCTGTTAATCCCATTTTCCTAATTTGTCCCTCTCCTCTCCCCTTCCTCTTTGGTAACCATACCGTGGTATGGATTTGAATGGTGTCAGTTTTCATTGTTACTACACTCAGATGGTCCCCTTGCTATTCAAAACTCAGAGGGATACCATCTCTGTCTGCAGCCCTTTCTTTCTCTCTACAGATACCAAGTGATGAAACAAAATTGAAGTTGTGTCCAAAACCTTTCCTTTTATTCCAGATCTCACCAGGTTAGTCCCTTATCTTTGGACAGTAGGAGGACCACACTGGACCCCTAGTTGTACAAAACCTTCAGAGAGTTCCATTAACTCTGAATCCTTGGAAACCACGTAATTCATTTGCTCAGTGTTGTATTTACTGAGCAGTCATGTCCCATCCTGTACTACGTAGTGTGGCTAGACTCAATAGATGGATTGAGGACCTGCCCTTCAGGGAATGTTAGCAAAATGACAACTTTGAATACACTTAGGGGAAGAATTATGAAATATGGGGTTTTCAAATTTTAATACAGTAAGTATGATAGAGGAATTGGCTTAAATTTGGGGAGTCGGCTAGAGTGTTAGTAAGAGAGAAAGGGGCAGAATGGGGATAGGACACCAGGCGGAGAAGGCAAGGCGTGACAGTGCCCGGGTGTTGGGAGGGGAGTTCAGGGCAGTGGGTGCTCGGGAAGGTCCTGCGGTTGTGGTCGGGTACGTGCTGCTGTACACTGCTGCCAGTTCCTCTCTCAGCGCCTCCATTCCTGCTGAGCCCGCTGGTTGTGTCAGCTGGAAAATCCCGGGCGATGCCGCACTCTACCTGGAGCTCTGCCCCGCTCAGAGCGGCAGCACCTTGGAGGTTCTCAGGTCACCCCCCGTCTTCTGAGGTGAGCCAGCTCTGGCTGATAGTCGCCACTGACAAGAGTTCTGGGACAGTCATCAGGGTAGTGACACCTCAGAAGCTGCTAGTGAGATCCACCCTTACGTTCTTTCGCTAAGGGAGTATACGTAAAATGTTAAACGTGAATATTTAGATGAAACAGTTTATCTGTGGTCACCCATCAGCGTGACAGGGCGCTCTCAGAATCCAGTAGGTCCATTCTGTGTGTGTGGTTTCCTCTAGATTGTTCCAGAATAAAATTAGATTGAGTCCAGCCATCACGGAGCTTTACCAGAGGCAATTCTACTTTCCACGCTTTGCAAGGCTCTAAACAGTTTGCTGGGGCTCAAGAGAGTATATCTGTGCATATGGCTTCTCTTTATCACTCCCAGACCTGCCACTCGGATTTCCATTTTAAATTATCTGGGGTGTAGCGATCCCGTTATTCTGCACCAACACTTCTTGAGGATGTGAAATAGCTCTCATCACAGCCCCCAAAATAGAACACCCAAAACAGAACTAATGAAATCATGGGCACTTTTAAATTGAGAAGAAAAGATGAAATGTCTTGCTTTGTTCTTAAAATAATAAGGACTATTTAAAATGTTTCCTATGTGATTGAAGTCTGTTAGGAAGAAGCTTTACCCCTTTATTTATCTTTGTTTATTTCTATGTAGTTTATAAATGAACACAAAATTGTTACTCTTACTTCTTCCATTTTATAGGTACTCATTATCTTTTATTTATTCAGGTTTTTCTTGAGAAAGTCATATTATTTTTTCAACAATAAATGTTTGTCATATACTTTTCACAAGAGCAATCACCTCAGTGGTTATGATCATAATGTGATGGGTAACAGAATAAACAGATATTAGACTTTTAAAATAAATTTTGATGACTTCTATCTGTATTCCAAACATGACTTGGAAGTTAGAGGATGTGAAAATGTATAACATTTAACATGTAACATAAAGCGCTTGTGTGTTCTTGTGCATGCATATTTTGCCATATTAAAAAGGAAGCACCCATGTTGCAGCCAGGTCTAGGGAGCTAGTGTTGAGAGTCAGTAAGTATCCCTCATCTCCCTCACAGCTCTGCCATCAGCCCACAGAGACCCATCGGAGACAGGAGGGAAAGAGTGATAATTAGGAGAAAGCAGAGACACTAATATATCAAAGTAGCGATACGTGTTTGTGCATGGGTGTTGTGATGTTGGTGTGATGAGAATGAAGTAAATACAAGCCATCCACTAAAATGAAAGGAGCTGTTTTCCCTTATCCAGCTCTCTTCAGACTGAGTTTAAGAGTCCAAGTGAAAGGAATGTATTATTTACTTTATGAACCCTAACACTATAAATTATTTGGGAACATAATAATGTTGAAATAATTGAATAAATACATTCGGAGCTCTCAAAGGCCTGCTGATTTTCATACAAATGCTGTCCATCAACAGATGAGTGGATAAAGAGGCTGTGGCACATATATACAATGAAATACTCAATTCAGTTACTCAGTCACTCAGTCATGTATGACTCTTTGCAACCCCATGGACTGTAGCATGCCAGGCCTCCTTCTCCATCACCAACTCCCAGACTTTACTCAAGCTGATGCCCATTGAGTCGGTGATGCCATCCAACCATCTCATCCTCTGTCATCTCTTTCTGCTCCGACCTTCCATCTTTCCCAGCATCAGAGTCTTTTTCAAGGAGTCAGTTCCTCACATCAGCTGGCCGAAATATTGGAGTTTCAGCTTCAGCATCAGTCCTTCCAATGATTATTCAGGACTGATTTCCTTTAGGATGGACTGGTTAGATCTTCTTGCTGTCCAGGGGCCTCTTAAGAGTCTTCTCCAACACCACATTTCAAAAGCATCAATTCTTCAGTGCTCAGCTTTCCTTATAGTCCAACTCTCACATCCATACATGACTACTGGAAAAACCATAGCTTTGACTAGATGGACGTTTGGCAGAGTAATGTCTGATTTTTAATAAGCTGTCTTGGTTGGTCATAACTTTTCTTCCAAGGAGCAAGTGTCTTTTAATTTCATGGCTTCAGTCACTATCTGCAGTGATTTTGGAGCCCCAAAAAATAAAGTATTTCACTGTTTCCACTGTTTCCCCATAAAGAGTCTTCTCTAACACCACATTTCAAAAGCATCAATTCTTCAGTGCTCAGCTTTCCTTATAGTCCAACTCTCACATCCATACATGACTACTGGAAAAACCATAGCTTTGACTAGATGGACGTTTGGCAGAGTAATGTCTGATTTTTAATAAGCTGTCTTGGTTGGTCATAACTTTTCTTCCAAGGAGCAAGTGTCTTTTAATTTCATGGCTGCAGTCACTATCTGCAGTGATTTTGGAGCCCCAAAAAATAAAGTATTTCACTGTTTCCACTGTTTCCCCATCTATTCGCCATGAAGCGATGGCACCAGATGCCATTATCTTAGTTTTCTGAATGTTGAGCTTTAAGCCAATTTTTTCCACTCTCCTCTTTCACTTTTATCAAGAGGCTCTTTAGTTCTTCTTCACTTTCTGCCATAGGATGGTGTCATCTGCATATTTGAGGTTATTGATATTTCTCCTGGAAATCTTGATTCCAGCTTGTGCTTCATCCAGTTCAGAATTTCTCATGATGTACTCTGTATAGAAGTTAAATAAGCAGGGTGACAATATACAGCCTTGATGTACTCCTTTCACTATTTGGAACCAGTCTGTTGTCCCATGTTCAGTTCTAACTGTTGCTTCTTGACCTGCATACAGGTTTCTCAGGAGGCAGGTCAGGTGGTCTGTATTCTCATCTCTTGAAGAATTTTCCATAATTTGTTGTGATGTACACAGTCAGAGGCTTTGGCATAGTCAATAAAGCAGAAGTAGATGATTATTTTTGGAACTCTCTTGCTTTTTAGATGATCCAATGGGTGTTAGCAATTTGATCTCTGGTTCCTCTGCCTTTTCTAAATCCAGCTTGAACATCTGGAGGTTCACAGTTCATGTATGGTTGAAGCCTGGCTTGGAGAATTTTGA
>SJXQ01010947.1:171583-263701 GCA_006408695.1 Aepyceros melampus | reverse complement strand
GAATTTCTCATGATGTACTCTGCGTATAAGTTAAATAAGCAGCGTGACAACATACAGCCTTGACGTACTCCTTTTCCTATTTGGAACCAGTCTATTGTTCCATGTCCAGTTCTAACTGTTGCTTCCTGACCTGCATATGGATTTCTCAAGAGGTAGGTCAGGTGGTCTGGTATTCCCATCTCTTTCAGAATTTTCCACAGTTGATTGTGATCCACACAGTCAAAGGCTTTGGCATAGTCAATAAAGCAGAAATAGATGTCTTTCTGGAGCTCTCTTGCTTTTTCCATGATCCAGCGGATGTTGGCAACTTGATCTCTGGTTCCTCTGCCTTTTCTAAAACCAGCTTGAACATCAGGGAGTTCACGGTTCACATATTGCTGAAGTCTGGCTTAGAGAAATTTGAGCATTACTTTACTAGCATGTGAGATGAGTGCATTTGTGCGGTAGTTTGAGCATTCTTTGGCATTGCCTTTCTTTGGAATTGGGATGAAAACTGACCTTTTCCAGTCCTGTGGCCACTGCCGAGTTTTCCAAATTTGTTGGCAAATTGAGTGCAGCACTTTGACAGCATCATCTTTCAGGATTTGAAACAGCTCAATTGGAATTCCATCACCTCCACTAGCTTTGTTCGTAGTGATGCTTTCTAAGGCCTTCTAGTATAGTATTATTACTAGCAAAGACCTTTTAAATTTTCTCTGGAGTGTACATGTTTGGCTGTTGGCACCCTGTGTGCAATAGCTAGAAAGGTGTATGGGTTAAAAATTTCATGTAAGACCTTTAAGCCACCTCCTCCTACTCAGTTTCTTACTGTCGGACTCTGTGAGACTATGCAATGGGCCAATCACTCTGAAATCCTGATGAGCAGGTGGCCGCTCTCCACAGCTGGGGACACTTCTGCCTCCTTCACTATGTACTGTCAGTATTATAGAATGTTTTAGATGGACCCTGTTCACTGTTGGCTTCCACCATTTCTCTTTGTTGTTGATAGACTGTAACTTTGTTATGCTCTTATTGTTATTTTCCAAGACCTCAAAAGGAGAAGAGAAATGCAGGTATGTATACCATTCTGAAATGGAAAATTCTAATTTTTATGTAGGTAAACATGTTTGTCCTCTACAGAGTTGACCCTTCATCTTTTTTAAACACACTGTATTTATCTATCTTTATTACTTGAGAGTCCCTTGGACTGCAAGGAGATCCAACCAGTCCATTCTGAAGGAGATCAGCCCTGGGATTTCTTTGGAAGGAATGATGCTCAAACTGAAGCTCCAGTACTTTGGCCACCTCATGCGAAGAGTTGACTCATTGGAAAAGACTCTGATGCTGGGAGGGATTGGGGGCAGGAGGAGAAGGGGACGACCAAGGATGAGATGGCTGGATGGCATCACGGACTCGATGGACGTGAGTCTGAGTGAACTCCAGGAGTTCCTGATGGACAGGGAGGCCTGGCATGCTGTGATTCACGGTGTCGCAAAGAGTCAGACATGACTGAGCGACTGAACTGAACTGAACTGATTACTAGTAGTATTTTTTCATATTTTCCATCTCACTTTATAGAACTGTATTAGCATTTAATCGGCATTTATAGGACGTCTATGTAATATGTTTCAATTCTATTAGACTCTTTCCCTATCTTCCCTGAGACATGCTAGTCTTAGTTTCTTAAATGATGTCTTTTGTTTTTTTGTTCCTTTGTTTTTTTTACAAAATGAAAATTTTGTGACCCTGCAAAGTTTTACTTCATTTAGAGGTTAGGATCACCAAGTATAAAGTTCTGAAGGTAGAGTTCATTTTTTATCCATCTCTGCATTTCTAAAGGATCTGTGTAGAGATTCAAGAAGCCTTGGTGAAATGAGTAGCTGCAAGGAAGCATTGCTCTCACTCACTTCTATTAACTTGTTTACTCATTCATTCAGCAAACATTTATTGATGAGCCACTGTGTTCCAACCATTGAGCACTACTAAACACTGGGGATCCAGAGCCAAACAAGGCTGCTGTGCCTTCTAGAAATTCAGAAATGTAGCACTTATCATTTATCTTGCTTGTGCTCTGTGAAGTCTGTGAACGTCTTTTGTCCCTAATAGAAAGGTGGTTGAGGGTGAAAGCTATTTCATATATTTCTTTGGAGCTCATTCCCTTTCCACTCCAGAAAAATACCTGGGTGGATCCACGGTCCCCTCGCGTCTGTGTTCTGGTATCTTCAAGAACTTTAAGATGCTCTCTGTGAGTGGGCATGTTCTTCCCATGGCTCTTTCTTAAAACCACATTTATTGCTCTTATTTATATGCTTTTCAACACTTTAAATATCGTAACTGTACAAAAACTTTAACCATGTAAATATCATGGTAGGGATGGTAGAAGTTGTATTAGGTAGTGTCTGGAACAGGAAATTTGTTTTCACTTGAGCAGTGTCAAGACAGAGTAAGACTAGTACACATTTCAAGGAGATGGTATCCAGGGATGGCAGGAATGAAGATTTGGATTTTGGATGTGATGAGTCAGAATTTTCGAGTAGCTCTTTCCATTTCCTTACGTCAAAGCACAGAAGACTAAGACAAGAACACACAGAGGAGGTAGCAAAAATTACCTAGCTTTTATTACCAGTTGAGTTGTCTTTGTTGGAGTTTTGCTGCATGCTACATTTTTTTTTTCTTAGTAGGATTCATAGAAAATTTATTTATTAGCTCACTGTTTTTTGATCTTTTTCTCCTGAGAATTTGAGTATATCATTATATCTTTAATTTTTATATATATATTTCTTAATTAAAAAATATGTAGTAGTAAGTGTGAGAACAGGACTTGAAATAATTGTTGTATGGATTACTTCACTGTAGTATGTATGCCAGTTATATATAAATATATACAATATATTACAACATAGTATAGCGTAGCACAGCAAAATGTACAAAATCCTTTCTACCTATTAGTTTATGTGGAGCTCAAATTTAATTCTGCTATAAAGTCTTCATTGAACAAGTGTCTAGAAGTCATCTTGCCCACTTATCTAGAATATGTATTTAGCACTTAGCTAGCATTACAAGGAAGTTTATTATATATGTTTAAATTTAGGAGTAATATGTGTAATATTAGGTAGCTTGTAGTATGTATTCCTTATATGCTAGGCACAGTGGTAGCCAAACCCAGGTAAAAACTCCCAATAAGTAAGAATAATGTGTTTGAGGTCATCATACCTCCATTATATCATGATGTCTGCATAAAAATAACATTGAACAAAGTGATCTAATTATTGGTTGATTTTTTGTAGATAATTTTGTTTCCCATCTTTAAATTAAGAACTGTAGAAATATTATCACATCATTAGTTTTCTATAGTATTTGAAATTGCCTATAACGTTGGGTTTCATTTATTAGATATTCAAAACTTCAGTATGATCAGGATTTATATATCTTTGTAATAGAATAATAGTAATTGATAACATCTATTGATTGCTTATTATGAGTCAGACTCTATTGTAATCATTTTAAAAGATTAGGTCTATTGAGTCTTTGTAATAACTACCCATATTATCCCCAATTTCAGAGGAAGAAATTGAAGGCTTTCCCCAAATGCTATGCTGCCTGTCAATACAAATATAGCATTTGGGTTTTGTGTTTATGTAATTTAATTCTTTTTCAGTATTTGTTGTTTTTTTCAATCATATGACTTAAAGAAGACTATATTATAAGAAACTATAGGACAAATTGGAGAAAGAAATGGCAACCCACTCCTGTATTCTTGCCTGGGAAATCCCATGGACAGAGAAGCTCGGTGGGCTACAGTCCTGTGGGGATTACAAAGAGTCGGACATGACTTAATGACTAAACAACAACAACTTAGGACAAATATGTGGGAGAAGATAAATTCTCCATAGTATCTGTCCTTTTTTTAAGGACAACCATTGGTTAAAAATCTGTATCAGTATAACCACTAATGGGGTGGCTCCTTTGGAAGAAAAGAAGGCTGTTGAGATAAGGTTACAGAGATACATGCAGTTGATTTGCTGCCTCGTTCAAACTTCAGTGACGACAGCAAAAACAAACAAACAAAACTGATGATGGAAGAACCACAAACTAATGTAAATATTAGTTGGTAAATTTTATAAAGATAAAATAATAGTTAAATCTGTTAAAGCTTGTTCACAGATGAGATAACCTTTTCTGTGTTAAGTTCCAGTAGGGATTTGTTGATCTAGAAAATTAACATGTGTTTCTGCTTATTGGAGCCCTCTTCCTCCTTAAATTATTTTCTCCTCAGTTTTGCAGGGTAATTGGGCATAGGGATGTCATGATAGCTAAGAATTTAAAGAGTTTATCTGAATAAACTGAGATCTCTAAGCATAGCTATGTTTCTTCTCAGCTTCAAGATAATTTACTAGTTAACCATCACAGCATCCTAGAGAGTTGGGATCAAAATATGCTTTTCACTTTGCAGGTTGCTTTAGGCAAAGACCAGATAAGCGCCTTATCTGAGCTTGCTGGCAAGCCAGGGGCAGAGCAGGAATTAGAATGTCACACTCTGGATGCTTTACCTTGGGTTTAGTTGAGGAATACTCACTGCTTCCAGTGCAGACACCATGGCAAGTGGGGAAGCAGAGGTGAGGCGGGGAAGTTGAGCTACCTGGGTCTGCCTGAGGCTGTCATTGTGAATTTCTGTGTTTCTACTGGGTGTTAAGAACTCAGGAGCCAGTAAACTAACCTTCAGATAATAACATCAACAATCCATTTTTTCAAGTTCATATATTTCTTTGAACTGACAGCCTCATCTCCCTAGTTTACTGCCAAAGGCTAGTACTGTGCTGAGCTTTACCATGAAAATCTTTTTCACTCTAGAAAACAGCTGAGGAAATAACATGACATTTTTCTCTTCAATTAAACCTATAGCTCTGTTTACTCCAGAAAAGTGCAGTGATTACTAAATAAAGATTTTTGATCCTACATATGTTCTTTAAAAACCAACCTGTGTTAAGTATATAAAAGTATCAATCAGCTAAGTGAAATTTAGCAAAATTGAAAAAGCAGAGTGATAGGATAAATGGAAAAGCTGGAGACAAACTTAGGGTTCCAAAATATTTATGGCTTCATACTGAAAACAAAAAGTACCCCAGAATGTAAGTGAAGTGAAGTGAAGTGAAGTCACTCAGTCGTGTCCGACTCTTTGTGACCCCATGGGCTGTAGCCCACCAGGCTCCTCTGTCCATGGGATTTTCCAGGCAATAGTCCTGGAGTGGATTGCCATTTCCTTCTCCAGGGGATCTTCCCAACCCAGGGATCGAACCCGGGTCTCCCGCATTGTAGACAGACGCTTTACCGTCTGAGCCACCAGGATAGGTCTGCATATTGAAAACATGCTTAGATTCTGGAGTTTCACAGTTTTTAAACAAAGTTATTAAAACATAACTTGCCCAGTATTTTCTTGTCCTAGGCAAAATCACAAATTTGATTTATGAAGATAGTTGTGATAAAACAGATCAGACCATAGTCATTTTACTTAATAAGTGATATGATTTTAATTCTTATCTAAACTCCAAACATTACTGACAGCAATAGAAAGAAGCCTCCAAAGCCACAAGGCAGACACTAGAACTAAACTGCTCCAAATTTACCCAAAAGTAAGATGGGGAGAGGTGATTAAAAATAGGATTTATTTTTCATTTATTACAGAAAATGTAGAAAAAAATTGAAGAAAAAATCTGCAAATCTTAAACCAGAGTAACAATTTTGTTCTGTTTTCAATATTTTTCTAACCAATTGCACATATTATTGAAATAATTACTATCATTCTGTACATGCACTTTGTAATTGTTACTTCATTTCTCAATATATTTCAGTGGTTGCTCATATTTTTCATTGTTTTTGAATACGTGGTTTAAAAGTAAAATATCTTAGTCTGTCATTTGTGGTACAAAAATTCTTTTAACCAGTTTTGCAAATCTAGTCGTTTGGATGTTTCTAATATTTATGTATTATAAATAATAGCTACAAGCTTTCAAAGCCTTGCAGACTTAAGCTTTTCTTTTATAGGAAGATATTGCACAATTATGTTAAATTGTATAATTATGCTGTAATATATAGTCCTATTATAACTCAGCTTTATTAAGTTTTTCTTCAGATGGTTTCTTCTTTAAGAACAGAGTGATTATAGCTGACACATCATTTTTCCATTAACTGCATCTGCCTTTTCTTCTCTCATGATTTTAATCTCTGATAGTTTCTTACATATTGGAGACAGCTGCTTTGTTCTACACACTAGTGTTCAGTTTTCACCAGTGTTGGCTTTGTTCTTCTGTGAATCCCATCTTGAGTGATCCTAATCTCATGAATATATTACTTTGGCCATTTTACTTTTAATTTATATTCTTTTTATTTTAACTCACCTCCTAGCCAAATTCCTTTTTCTTATCAGTATGTTATCTTACCCTCTCATCTCTCAGCTCTTATTTCAAAGGTCTATACTTTGAATTCTACTATGAACAGAAGACAGTTTTCTAAAGTCACATTTTCTGAAGTATCCTTTAAAGGATTCCATTCTTAAAGCTATGTTTTTTTAAGTTCAAGAAGAATTTTCTGATCCTCACACCTTCTTTGCATTTATTATTCTTTCTTTGAAGATGAAGTTAATTCAGCCTACTTATCACCTCTAAACTGGGATATTACTTTAGTTAAAATTGCTTTAGGCTAAGGTAAGAGAATGCATCACAGTGTCTTTACCAGATAGAGCCTTTTATTCTCAGGTGATCAGAAGTCTAGAGGTAAGCAGTCTAGAGCCAACAAAGCTGGTCAAAGAAATAACTGATGACCTAGGCTGGTTCTGGTTTCTCAGCCTTCAACCTTAGGGTGACTTTTATTGTTATGGTCACAAAGTGCTATACCAAGGCTAGACATCATTTTTCTCTCTCTAATAGATAGATGTCTGTATGTACATGTATATAAATGTATGTATATATATAATTCAGTTCCGTTCAGCCACTCAGTCATGTCTGACTCTCTGTGACCCTGTGGACCGCATCACCCCAGGCTTCCCTGTCCATCACCAACTCTTGGAGCTTACTCAAACTCATGTCCATCAAGTTGGAGATGCCATCCAATCATCTCATCCTATGTCATCCCCTTCTCCTCCTGCCTTCAGTCTTTCCCAGCATCAGGGTCTTTTCAAAGAGTCAGTTCTTCTCAACAGGTGGCCAAAGTACCGGAATTTCAGCTTCAGCGTCAGTCCTTCCAATGAATATTCAGCATTGATTTCCTTTAGGATTGACTGGTTTGATCTCCTTACAGTCCAAGGGACTCTCAAGAGTCTTCTCCAACACTACAGTTCAAAAGCATCAATTCTTTGGGGCTCAGCTTTCTTTATAGTCCACCTCTCATGTGACAACAGCAGCAGCACATCCATACATGACTACTGGAAAACCATAGCTTTGACTAGACGGACCTTTGTTGGCAAAGGAATGTCTCTGCTTTTTAATATTCTGTCTAGGCTGTTTATAGCTTTTCTTCCAAGGAGCAAGTGCCTTTTAATTTCATGGCTGCAGTCACCATCTGCAGTGATTTTGAAGCCCAAAAAAACCACAGTCTCTCACTGTTTCCACTTTTTCCCCTTATATTCACCATGAAGTGATGGGACTGTATGCCATGATCTTTGTTTTCTGAATGCTGAGTTTTAAGCCAACTTTTTCACTCTTCTCTTTCACTTTCATCAAGAGGCTCTTTAGTTCTTCTTCGCTTTCTGCTGTGAGTGTGGTGTCATCTGTGTATCTGAGGTTATTGATATTTCTCCTGGCAATCTTGAATCCAGTCCTGTCTTTGATCTCAGTCATGTCTGACTCTTTATAGTCCATGGAAATCTCCAGGCCAGAATACTGGAGTTGGTAGCCTTTCCCTTCTCCAGGGGATCTTCCCAACCCAGGGATCAAACCCAGGTTTCCCACATTGCTGGCGGATTCTTTACCAGCTGAGCCACAAGGAAAGCCCATCTATATAATAGGTTTGTATTTTTTTTGTTCTTTAATTTTTTATTGAAGTATAATTGATTTACTGTAGATGTGTATCTTGAAGAGGGGAAGGACATAAGAAGGTATAAGTGTCCATTTATTTATTTTTTTAATCATTATTAGGAAAATAGTCTACTTGAGAAAGCTCCTCTCAGGACGTTTCTGTTTCTTTGCTAACAACCATGTCACGTGTCACCTATAGCTGCAGTGGAGTTTGAGGACATGAGTATATTTAGCTGATGCAGCTTTTTGTTTATTTTTTTAAACAAAAATCTAGGGAAGAAGACCAATATTACAAGTGCAAAAGCCTTTTAATATTTGAATTTCTGTCATTAATGTAAAAAGAGAGCTACAAATGCAGGAATGTCTCTGGCTAGTTGGGAAAGCAGCTCTGAATGAAGAGGAGCACCTCTGCTCTTCTATGAAACAGGACAAGCATTGCCTAGTGTGGTGAGACATTCCTAAGTGCTAGGAAACAGTCAGAGGTGAGATCTATGGATACTGCTTCTTTTATTATGAGAAAGTGAAAGTCGCTTGATCGTGTCCAACTCTTTGGGACCCTGCTGACTACACAGTCCTTGGAATTCTCCAGGCCAGAATACTGGAGTGGGTAGCTGTTTCCTTCTCCAGGGTATCTTCCCAACCCAGGGATCCAACCCAGGTCTCCTGCATTGCAGGCAGATTCTTTACCATCTGAGCCACCAGGTATATAATTCTAGATTATAAATCCTTTGAGGACGTTGCATATGCTGTTTTTATCTTTTCTCCAAACTTGTGTATTGCCTCAATAATACAGGTAAATAGTCAATAACAATTTGCTAAATTAGCATTATGTAATTAAATAGTGTAGATAAATTCAGGTATAGAGATATACTGTGCTCTGGGGCACAGAGTGTAGACAGATGTCAGATTGGATAATTTGTGGATGTGGTGGCTGTTATGCCAGGCCTGTGACTTCACTTTCACTTTTCACTTTAATGCATTGGAGAAGGAAATGGCACCCCACTCCAGTGTTCTTGCCTGGAGAATCCCAGAGACGGGGGAGCCTGGTGGGCTGCCGTCTACGGGATCTCACAGAGTTGGACATGACTGACGCTACTTAGCAGCAGCAGCAGCAGCAACACCAGGGCTTAGGAAGAAGGAGATGCTAAACGACAGGGAAGCATCCAAGACCAGGGACTAGCATGAACAGGAGGGAGTCAATGAAAGAAGCATGAGAGATGGAGAAGGAAAACTCAGTCTGCATCACAGGAGCTTTTGTGTGTGTGTTAGTCACTCAATCATGTCCGACTCTTTGCCACTCCATTGACTGTAGCCCACCAGGCTCCTCTGTCCATGGAATTCTCTAGGCATGAATACTGGAGTGGGTTGCCACACCCTCCTCCAGGGGATCTTCCCAACCCAGGGATCGAACCCAGGTCTCCTGCATTGCAGGCAGATTCTTTACCATCTCAGCTGCCTGGGAAGTGCCCAGAATTGGGAATATCGTAACCTTTATTACATGACACACTCATTTCATTTCCAAGTGTGGCTTGATTTCACTCATTCATATTTTCATTTATTTTTGTGTAAAATATGTTAAGCACTATGACTTATAAAGTGACACTAAACAAATGGTACCCATAACCATCTGGTACCCTTACTTCTTTCCTGCTTCTTTGGTAGCCATTTCTTTCTTTCCTTTTTTATATGATTTTTGTTGCATTTATATGTATCCCTTCAAAAGCGTGTTTTTCTTTCTTTCTTTCAAGTTGTATTTAACTTTCTAGAAAGGTATGCTACATGTAATATTTTGGGAGAATGTCCCTTAATGTAATATTATTTTGTAGGATCTATGCTATATTTATTTTTTCACTTATAATTATTTTTTCTTCTAGTTGTGATGAATTTAATTAAATCAATTTATTTTCCTAGTTTAATTTGTTGTCACTGGGACAAAGTTATGAAGAGGCTAGGCCTAACCCTAGTTTTATTTGTCATGGCCATGAAATAGTGAAATTCAGTCTTAAATTCAACTTTAAATTAATTGAAATATCTTGGCTACCATCAAGTAAATATCAATAGTAAGATATAATTTTAGTCTTTTTGGCTTTGTACTATAAGACCTTTCCTCAGATGGACCTTAGTGAGATGATTTTAGTCAAACAGCATAGATGCCACAATTTGTAGTTTACATCCTCCAGTCAGAATGTACGTGAAATATGTGTTAAAGTAGTAGACACTGGATATGTCAGTACAGCTGCATGTGAAGATAACGGAGTGATGCTGTATCTCTCAGATCAAGCAAAGTTAAGTATAGGAAGTTTGTCATATTTGACCACTCAAACTTTTTTTAAGTTATTCTCAAGTTACAGGAAAAATTTGGCACCTGATTAAGTGGATAATATTTGTTCTCAGTTTCACAAGAAAGTATACAATTCCAGCATTTTTCTAGTCTTAAATCAAAGGCTTTCTCAAGCACCTAGAATTGTGTATAGTTAGGACACATCATGTATCAATAATGTATGCTCTTCTGGTGATGATTTTGAGATATACTAGATTCTTATTTATATTTTAAAATAACTTTTGTACTATTTAAAATTTATATTTTATAGTATATATGAAAAAGCTAAAGTATGAATATTTTATATCCATGTTTTTATCTAATCCAAATTATATAATATTTATAAAGTCATTGTTTGTTTTAAGTATATATAGTAATTTGATTAGAAAGGTGATCTAATTATGCTTTAATGAAGAAATGAGAATGATTTGTGATTAATATTTCAGTTGTTTGTATGCCATGCATGAAAACAATTTATTCTAGCAATACTTAGATTTAAAGAGCTTCCTCTGTTAATTTTATTTCTCTAAAAGCGGGTTTAGCAAAACTTACTCTCTCATAGAGAGGGAATAGAGTGTAGTAGTTTGAAGCATGTCTTTTGGAATCAAAACACATGGATACAAAACAAAGCCTGCCTCCTTCATATACTAACTGTGTGATCTTGGGCAAGTTGCTTAACCATATGAAGACAGTTTCTTGATCTATAAAATGGTATAAAAATTAGTTCCTTCCTAATAGGTAGTTATCGGAGAAGGTGATGGCACCCCACTCCAGTACTCTTGCCTGGAAAATCCCATGGATGGAGGAGCCTGGTAGGCTGCCGTCCATGGGGTCGTGAAGAGTCGGACATGACTGAGTGACTGACTTCACTTTCGCTTTTCACTTTCATGCACTGGAGAGGGAAATGGCAACCCACTGCAGTGTTCTTTCCTTGAAATCCCAGGGATGGGGGAGCCTGTTGGGCTGCCGTCTATGGGGTCACACAGGGTCAGACACGACTGAAGGGACTTAGCAGCAGCAGCAGTAGCAATAGGTGGTTATGGCTTCCCTCGTGGCTCAGCGGTAGGGAATCCACCTGCCAGGGCAGGAGCCTTGGGTTCCATCTGTAGGTTGGGAAGATCCCCTGGTGAAGGAAGTGGCAACCACTTCAGTATTCTTGTCTGGAAAATCCCATGGGCAGCGAAGCCTGGCAGACTACACTGCACAGATTCAGAAAGAGTCGGTCATGACTTAGCGACTAGACAATAACTTCTCAACCCAGGGATCAAACCCAGGTCTCCTGCATTTCAGGCAGATTCCTTACCATCTGAGCCACCAGGGAAGCCCAGACAATAACAACAATAGGTAATTATAAAGAGTCAGTGAGATAATATGAGATAGTCAGTGTTATGGTACCTAATACGTAGGAGGTTTTCAATATTTGAGCTTCAGGTAGCTACAAGGTAGGCCAAACCCAGACTCATGCTTTACTTATTTTCTATAGTGGGAATCACGATTTAAAATTAGCACTTGTGTGTGTGCGTTTGATATCTTTTTCATTGGGGAATTCCAGTATGTATTTGAGAAAGGAATTCTAATGTCCCTGGCCAATTTCATGAGACCTCAGGTGGAAACAGACAACTAAACTGAGGTAAATTATTTCTTCTATTAATACATTGTATGATGTCAAATTTTCCTAAGGAGGTAGGGCCATAGATTGACTACATTTGCTCATTTCCCTCTTATTGTAAATATGTTTTAATTCATTTCAGAATGATTTAATCAGACTGTTTATGTTCTAGTCATAAAAAACACACTGTGATAGGTTTGCCATCTGTTGGAGATAAAAATGAAATCTTGAAGAAGTGGGCAGCTGATAGAAAGATTTTAATGAATGTTTAATGTTTTTCATTTTTATGTGAGGGGCTTACCCTGACAGTAACATAAATGGTGTACAAGCCTAAGGGCTCAGTCTCATTTTTCAATTCTTATTAAGTCTCTGTTGTAGGATGGTGTTGTGTATTTCTGAAGTTGTATACTGACATTACAAAGGGTGGCTTTAGTCCTACCTGGACATGTTTGCTCCAGTTGAATTCTGTTTTGAGTCTCTGCTTGCTCCCGCTTGGTTCCTGCCATCCAGCACAATGAGTCTGTTGATTGCAAAGTGCTTTTCTTCTTCAGGAGCCAATTTTCCTTTCGATATTGTTTCTCTAAATTACACTTTATAGATTTTAGGCACCACTTTCATCTATTTTGGAATCTGAAGTGTGTTATCCCAGTACTTTAATATACAGTAGTTTATTCACTGAAATATATTCTGACAATATTTATTTCATGTTTGAATAACCTTGCCTCTCCTTCCTGATGTTTGTTTCCAAAACGTGGAGCCATTATAGTAGCCTGCACATCTTCTGTGACCATTGTTGTCTCTTCAAATTGAAGTACACAGTCCTAGCAAACTCAGTAAGAGGTCCAGCCAGGGAACAATTTTCTAATTTTAGACTGTCACTGCATATCGTTTAGTTTCCCCTCAGATTTCTGATTGAGATTGTTGCAAGGGTATTGTAAAAGGAAAAGGAAGAGGGAAGCTTTTCTCTGAATATGATATCATGAAGTATATAAACTTGACTTACAGTGGGAAAATTTTGTGTATTTTCTCCAATATGAAATGCTATTTGGCACAATATATGTTTCCCAGTGTCATGTTGCTATAGAATAGTTGCCTATTTGTCAGAAGCTATTTGTCAGTTTTCTCAGTATCTGCAGGTGGTAAGTATGCTTCAGAATTCAGAGAAGGAAAATCATGTGCTCCCAGGGATTCATGCAAGTGCTTGACAAAAATATGACCTTATTTCTGAATATTTGCACAGAGTGAATGTGTGTAGTTAGAATATTGGCTAGTTTGTTTTTTTTTGCTGACAGGGACAGTTTAATCCATCTTAATGAGTTGTGGCAGTCATCATAACAATTTAGACATCGAAAAATTTCCAAATATATTTATTTGTTAATTATTATATTTCATCAATATAATTTACATAAGAAAGAAAGTGAAAAGACCCAAGTACCTGTGAGGAGAAATTTTGTTAATGTATATATCCTTGTCTGGAGGTTTCCATGGACAGAGGAGCCTGGCGGGCTACAGTCCATAGCATTGCAAAGAGTTGGACATAACTGAGTCACTAGCACTTTCACTTTCACTTTCTCAGTTACGGTAGCATGTACATAGAACAATGGCCTTGAAGAGTGGGAGCAAATCAGCTAAGGGGTATAAATTAAGGTACTTTGAGCTGCAAGTGATAGTGTAGCATATTAAATGGCATTTTGGTAACAGAGCCTTGTAATGTCACATAAAAAGAAGTTCAGAGACAGGAAGTTCCAGGGCTGATTTACTGCTCAGTGGTGTCAGAGCTCTGTATCATTCTTTTTTTCTGTGGGAAAATATTTAAGTCAAAAGCTCCTAGCAGACTTCACCTGCCTGGTCAGAAGTGAATAACATGCCTATGTGCAAACCACTTTCTGACAGAGGTCTGGGGAGGGGAGGGTAGAACTGTGAGGGGCTGGGAAAAAATCATGATTGATTTCCTGGGAGTGCACCCTGCCCTGAGAATGTTGCCATCTCAACAACATTAGAGTTGAATTGACAAGGAAGAATGGCATGGGATGGCAAGGCCGCTGAGCATAACAAACACTTTTGCTGCATAAGCTGGTCAAGAGCATGGATGGGAACTCTGACCATGAACTAGGTCTAGTTAATCACAAAGCATGGAGAAAAACAGCAAAATGGTCATCTCTGAGTAATTTGCATTTTTCTTTGCAAATCCAAAGTCACAATTAATAAACATCATACTAGTAAATTGGATATAAATGGCTTTAAATAATTATTTTCTGCTGTATTTGTGATGAAAGTATGGAGCCTTTCCTAGTTTGAACCACTAACTTCTCTTAGGGCATCTTTATCTAGTAACATCAGGTGAAGTGTATCTTCTTGGGTAAAACTGTTTTGCAGCTGCTTGGTATACATCCAGTTGTATGATATGAATACAAATAAGGCTCAGAGGAATTTTTGGTAGCACTTGCGTAATTATGTAAGCTGAAATTGGCTTATCTTTGATGCATTAATTATCTCATGTTATGGGAAATTAAGAGAATTCTCCGACTCTTTAAGAGGACCAGGCTGCCGAATAAGCTCTCAAAATACTTTTCACTCATAGAACACTCCATAAAATTTTCTATTTGAGTCATAAGACTTTCAAAAACTCATGGCATGTATAGTCAGAAACATGAATTACTTACATTTTGCACTTGGGAGGCATTGCATATTTTATTTTAAAATAAAATCTCAGAGTGGTAACACTGAATAGTCACTAAGAGCACAGACTTTGAAGTCAGACTATCTGGGTTTGAATCCTTGCTCAGCCACTTACCAGTTATGAGGCTTTGAGGACTTTGTGCCTCTGCTATCTCATTCATAAAATGGACATGAAGTTATTATGAGGATTATGTTGTTATTTTTATGTTCTTCAAATAGCATCTGGTCCACACACAGTACGTGTGCTTCCCTGGTGGCTCAGATGGTAAAGAATCTGCTTGCAATGCGGGAGTCTTGAGTTTGATACCTGGGTCAGGAAGATCTCCTGGAATAGGAAATGGCAAACCGCTCCAATATTCTTGTCTGGAGAATTCCATGACCAAGGGAGTCTGGTGAACTACAGTCCATGGGGTCGCAAAGAGTTGAACATGACTGAGCAACTAACACTTTCACTTTCCACAGTGCCTAATGTTTAAGTGTCAAAAATACAGATAGACATTGTGTCACAGGTACTTGCTTTATAAAAGTTAAATATTTAAATTAAATATAAATTAAAAGAATTTTTCAGTAAAACATCATTCATTCTCAAAACATAGTAGTATTCCTGTGACCTGTAACATATTTTTTTTGTTTTTTTCTCACTCATGCAAGCATCCACAGGGGCAATTATTCAACACATTTTTAATGAGCATCTATATTGTAATGTTCTTTCTGGATGTGAGTTTATTGAGAACACAGTAATTTAACAGTCTGGCAGATAATGTACCACTATGTGAAGCTTTTGGTAGGCCATCACTAATGTTCTGTTATCTGAATGGAGCAGTCTATATTGTCACATTTATTGTCAACATAAACATGTGTTGACAAATGAAAACCAACTGTAGCTGGCAAATTTAGTGACTTTCTAACATATATATATGTGTATATATATATATATATTTCTATTGGAGTATAATTTATATACCCTGCACTGTAAGGAATTAAAAATGAGCTGCTTTTGATGATCATTCTTGTGTGGACCTGAAATAACACCAAGAAGAGGGGGAGAGACATATGAACGTGAGAGAGATGTGTTATACACACCGGCCCTAAATTGAGAGGCAGGACACACTATAAAAAAGTCCATATGGGAGAAGCGCCAAGGGGTGGGCTCAATCAAAAGCAAGTAGGGAGCTGAGGGAGACGGAGGACCCATGGGAGGCTGCCTTTGTTGGGTGTCAGAGTGCAGTGTTATGAGTGTATTTGAATGTCACTAGCTCACTGTGTGGAGGTTGGGGAGGGGAAGAAGAGGAACTTGTGGTAGGTGCCAACCTTATCACACCTTATCACACCCAGGCCCCAGAGAGGGGTGCTCACAGCCAGTTTGCGGGGATGTTGAGCTATTAGGAAAAAAGTTTTAAGAATTATAATACATGCTCTAATAACATGCATTAACTACTCTCTAGCACTTTGCTATAATAGACTAGCTTTTAAGAATTAAAGATGGTGAAGGAGATCAACCCTGGGATTTCTTTGGAAGGAATGATGCTAAAACTGAAGCTCCAGTACTTTGGCCACCTCATGCGAAGAGTTGACTCATTGGAAAAGACCCTGATGCTGGGAGGGATTGGGGGCAGGAGCAGAAGGGGACGACCGAGGATGAGATGGCTGGATGGCATCACGGACTCAATGGACATGAGTCTGAATGAACTCCGGGAGTTGGTGATGGACAGGGAGGCCTGGCGTGCTGAGATTCATGGGGTCGCAAAGAGTCGGAACGACTGAGCGACTGAACGGAACGGAAGCTTTGTCTTCCAAGGCCATAGGTCTTATGGCAAAAGTAAACAAGTAAAAATGATCATAAAATAAATAAAACCCAAGGAAGTAAAAGTGAAAACTATGAAAACACCTATGAGAATGGGTGAAGAATTGGGATCTGGAGAATGAGAGAATTTTCTGTGGAGTTGAGTCAGTTCCTAAAGGCCAGATTTGGCTGAGTGGAATGCAGTGGGTGCCAGGTGAGGAGGACATCCCCTGGAATGAGGGGAGCCTAGCCACAGTGCCACAGAGGGCTTGTCATTGTCCTGATGATTGCTGACATGGGCACTGTTACTAAAGGAACAGGCCTGATTAAAGTTGGATTTTCCTGTCAATGCTCATGGTCCAGTGAGAAGTAAATTTGAATATGTTTGTTGAGGGTAAATCCTTGGAGGCTCTGAAAGTCAGAGAGAATGTTTTAGTAATCATAGATGTTTCCAGGTAAAATGATGCTTGAGGAGGCTGTCTGAAAATTAATTAAAGAGGAGGAAACCCTGAAGTCTGCAAGGAGAGAGAGAGAGGAAGCTTTGTAACAAGACTGTTTTATAAGGTGGTGGGAAATGCCGGGAGCAGTGACAGCCAAACAGAATGAAAAATACTGCAAAGGATGTCTTAAGACTGATCAGTGTGTATCTGAATGGATTTATGTGCCTGTGTTATTCACTGTCTCACATTTTAGTGCCCCCCTTCATTAACACAGACAATGAAAGCTTCTTGATTTGGGTCCTAGTTCATGTTTCAGTCTTGAGATGTCTAACTACTTTAATCATATTTATTCATGGTGGGAGACCTAGGTTTGATCCTTGGGTTGGGAAGATCCACTGGAGAAGAGAAAGGCTACCCACTCAAATATTCTGGCCTGGAGAATTCCATGGACTGTATAGTCCATAGGGTCGCAAAGAGTCAGACACGACTGAGCAACTTTCACTTTCACTTTAAACAGTAACTCAAAATTATGGCTTTTATTTTATGGAGAAAGTGACTATTGGTGGAACACAGGGTACTTTCCCTTCCAATTTTAGAGACTGAGCATATAAATCAACTTTTTCCCCCATTATATGTAATTACACTTATAAGAAGAGTTTTTTGGAGAGTTCCATAAACTAGCCTCTGTCCTTTTGTTCTTGTTCCTTGAAGTAGTATGCTTAAAAACAAAAACAGTAGAAATTTGCCTGGGTTTGGATGGTCATGACATTCTTCTCAAAGTTGTGAATTGTGTGGGGTTAGATTCTTCTGTCTTCATTGCCTTTCACAGTGAGCTAATGGTGACAATTATGTTTACTTACATGTTACTCATAAGGCAAAGTATATTCAACTGTTGATCAAAGATTAAAACAAAGAGTTATGTAGAACTAGCCTCTTGCTTTCTATAACAGTGTCTTGGAAGATATTTTGTGTGTTTGTTGCTTGATGAACTTTGTGTATAAAACTGAAAGGATTCCATTGAAAGGAATTGGAGAAGCTTCTATGTTTTAAAGAATTGTAATGATTTCCTTTAAAATATAAGAATCCCAATGTACTATTTATTTCTGTTGCACTTTGTTCCATATGTTTTTTTAAAGAGAGAATTTGGGTCTACTTTCAGACATATGTGAGGTATGAGGGAAGAAGTAATAAGATAATGATGTAAAACTAAATGGACAATTAGGGGATGAAAGCATACAGAAAGTCATTTTTATGTATGAGAGGGGGTTAAAACTTTGGCTTGAACTTTCCAGTAGCTAGAACAAACAAACATAAGGGTTGGAAGCATCATTGTGTCTGTAAAGTAAAAGTAAAACTCTGCTCTGGTACTGAAATCATCGAGGAATTTTTCTCATGGACACTCATAGAGAGGGGGTCTGTATGTTTTCATGGATGATGTAATCAGTAACATGCTGATAATGTCTGTTGTATTCTCATATTCATTGCCCCATTTCTCATTATTCTCCTTTTGAGATCATAATATTGTAGAGAAATTTCTTCAAATCATTTTGTAAGGGGAAAAAAATCAGTCTAGACTGCCCAAGAATAACAAACTAATCTCTGAATTATAGCCTCAGTCTCTCCTATTTCTTCCCCATTGATTCAACTTATGTGTCTAAAACTTGCATATATTTAGTTGCATATTTATAGTAATTGGGGATGATGTGAATTTAATAAAGATAGCTCTTCGGATTTTGATTTATCTTTCCTTTGAGGGGAAAACAAGAGATGGCAATGTCAAAGCAAAACGTTCCTGGGAAGGGAAATGATGGTTTTATGTGCTTTTAATACATCTATTTCTGCTTTATTGACTATGCCAAAACCTTTGACTGTGTGCATCACAACAAACTAGAAAATTCTGAAAAAGATGGAAATACAGACCATCTGACCTGCCTCTTGAGAAACCTATATGCAAGTTAGGAAGCAACAGTTAGAACTGGACATGGAACAACAGACTGGTTCCAAATTAGAAAAGGAGTATGTCAAGGCTGTATATTGTCACCCTGCTTATTTAACTTATATGCAGAATACATCATGAGAAATGCTGTGCTGGAAGAAGCATAAGCTGGAATCAAGATTGCCAGGAGAAATATCAATAACCTCAGATATGCAGATGACACCACCCTTATGGCAGAAAGTGAAGAGGAACTAAAAGCTTCTTGATGAAAGTCAAAGAGGAGAGTGAAGAAGTTGGCTTAAAAGCTCAATATTCACAAGATGAAGATCATGGGATCTGGTCCCATCACTTCATGGGAAATAGATTGGGAAAGAGTGTCAGACTTTATTTTGGGGGGCTCCAAAATTACTGCAGATGGTGATTGCAGCCATGAAATTAAAAGATGCTTACTCCTTGGAAGGAAAGTTATGACCAACCTAGATAGCATATTCAAAAGCAGAGATATTACTTTGCCAACAAAGGTCCGTCTAGTCAAGGCTATGATTTTTCCAGTGGTCATGGATGGATGTGAGAGTTGGACTGTGAAGAAAGCTGAATGCTGAGGAATTGATGCTTTTGAACTGTGGTGTTGGAGAAGACTCTTGAGAGTCCCTTGGAGTGCAAGAGATCCAACTAGTCCATTGTAAAGGAGATCAGTCCTGGGTGTTCATTGGAAGGACTGATGGTAAAGCTGAAACTCCAATACTTTTGCCACTTTATGCAAAGAGTTGACTCATTGGGAAAGACTCTGATGCTGGGAGGGATTGAGGGCAGAAGGAGAAGGGGACAACAGAGGATGGATGGCATCACCGACTCGATGGACAAGAGTTCGAATGAACTCCGTGAATTGGTGATGGACAGGGAGGCCTGGCGTGCTGCAATTCATGGGGTCGCAAAGATTCGGACACGACTGAGCGACTGAACTGAACTGAATACATTTAAGACAGCTGCTTCCTTCTAGACTTGGTGAAACCTGTTATACTCTTCAAGCTACATTTTTCTTCCAACTGCTGGACCTGATTCTGGGAGTAGCAGCAATTCTTGTGCCATGTGGAAGGAAAGAAATCAAATTCTTTTAGCCTTCAGGTATCAAGTTATAGCCTAATGTTCAGTAATGTTTTAAGAGTGAGCCTTATTATTATAGTATTAGTGCATTTGAATTTGATATTGTACCATGTTTCTGAACTTCTCCTACTACTAGAATAAAGAAAGTAAGAGTCTTTGAAGATTTTTTTTTTTTTTAGAAAGATGATGTTATTGAGTGTTCAAAAGCAACTTGCCAAGATACTTGCTACTTTATTTGTCTCTCCTTAATTAGAGAGTTGCTTGAGCTGAGACGTCTTGGAGAAGCAGCAGGAGTTATAAGAAAAGAATTGTTCAAATATTACAACTGTGTGAGGTTCGTTGCATTTAGTAGAAAACAAAATGCTAAATTAGGTGATCACAGGAAACTATGATTCGTTTTTTTAACTGCTGGGTGGATGTTAATGGAGTCATGATGTAATTATTGCAAAATACACATTTTAATAATAATATTTTAAATCAGTACACAGATAAAATGTAAAAAATTACACAGTTTTTCTCTTCTCTCTCAAATACACACTGAACACAGAATGTACCTTCAAATATATTATTCAGAGGGTGGGGAATCATTTTTTGAGGAAATAGCATATGACTCTTGAGGTGGAGAAAGAGTTATATGCAATTTAAAAAATGCCATTAATAACACCTTTGTTGAAATGTATATTATAGGAGTCAAATTTTCTGAAAAGAAATAATTTTGATATCAATTGGCAGTCATTGATATACCATTGAAATGTGTCTTTAGGACCTACTTGTATGTTAACCACATAGCATTTCATGTTATCAAGGGCAGTTTTACAAGCAATAACAATGCGTATACTTGCAATGATAAATCTAATCCAGGCAGTGAGATGGGAGATAAATGCAGATGCTTGTTTAGTTATTTGTGAATTATGGATACATGTACTTAGTTCATCGACTTGATAGTGTCATTCAGCTACTGGCATATGATGTTCTGTTGGAAAACAGAGAGTATTTCATCTGTATTTGATTGAAGAGTATTTGATTGCCTTTTGTTCAGGTCTTCTTTTTCACCTCATTGACTTCCCATTTTCTACTCACTCTTTCATTCTCTCTCCTCTTTGGATATCCCTGGTGTAGCACTTTGTCTCACTGTTAAGTAGCTCCAATTGTTCCAGTACATACTTCAGTGAGTAAAGCTCATCAGGCATTAACATTGCTGGTGATTAAAAAAAAAAAGTGGTATTTAGATGAGAGAGATTCCTGAAGAGACACTGAAAACTATTATAGTAGAACTGTGACTTCATGTGATGCTATCAGCATAGCTAAAACAGGATTTAGTTTTTAAGCTGCCCCATCTCAATATTGATCCCATTGAGTTTACAGTTAAATCTCCCACTTATTATTTTTTCCAGTAAATTTTGGCTATGTTTCATATTTCCCCCTTCTATACTTATGAAATTAATTGTTTGTATACAAATACAGGGCTTTGAATTTATTTTTTGAGTTTGAGACCCAACCTGTCCTAGTGAATGATATTTAATCTTGTTTTTATTATAGCACTCTGCTTTTTCCAGCTCTGTGAGATCTTCATATTTGATGAGAATAAATTTTATAATTATAGAAAGAGTCAGACATGACTGAACAACTAAGCAAAGCACAAAATAGTTGTATTAACTGATAAGCATAAGTGTATTAAGTATGAAAAGTACATTACTTAATTTTCCTAGTATGGGTAATGGCCAAAGTCAAAACAACTACTACAAGAAAAGAGATAACTTTGAAACTTAAACATTGTTTAAGACAATTAAATGTCTACAAAGTTTGAAAGGTCAGGGAAAACAGATTGGACTGAAAAAAATTTGAGCAATAACTTGCAAAGGGCTTAAAAGCAAACTCTAGGTGATTCATAAATAGTCAAGAAAGGAGGCTAGCTAGAGAATCAATGGGACCTATTGTTCATTTTGGGGTTCAGCAATGAAAAAGAGTAGATAAGAGATTAACTGATTTTTTTGTTGTTCTCTGAGGAAATGATTGTCTAAAATTGTATGTGTTAGTTGCTTAGTCATGTCCGACTCTTTGTGACACTATGGACTGTAGCTGGACAGGCTCCTCTGTTCATGGGATTCTCCAGGCAAGAATAATGGAGTGGTTAGCCATTCCCTTTTCCAGGGGATCTTCCCAACCCAGGGATTGAACTCAGGTCTCCTGCATTGCAGGTGAATTCTTTACCATCTGAGCCACCAGGGAAGCCCTAAGAATACATGATGTATTTCCTCAGAGACAGTGAGGAGCAAAAAGGAGCATAACATGCTAGCTTTCACTATATGAGTCTATTAGGTATTTACTTATTCTTTCGCTAATGTTATTAATTTAGTATCTTCTCTGAAGATGCAGGGTACCGTCCTCAAGCATTTCAGTGTCTGGTAGTGTTCACATCTCTCTTGCAGCTAGACTTCTGTGTGATTCCCTGTTTTGACCTAGCCTCATCTCCCCAGCAAATGTGTCTGTTATTCCAGTGGTCCAATTGGAAGCACAATCTTGATGTATATTATGAAAAACAGGCTGTATTGGATGCTCTGATATTCCCAAAGCACCATCAGTATGCAAATAATTGAGCAATGCAGTTATTGGGTAAACCTACCACTACTTTCAAAGGTCATTCAACTTACTACCAGTGAGGAGTTACATCATAGGAATTACACCGTTTTGGTCAATCTATATTTTGTTAAAACATTTCAATGGCTATTAAGCTCCTTGGCCTAGAATGCAATGTATGGACAGAAAAACAGTTTGTTTAATAAGTCATTGTTAAAATTGAAAGAAAAAGTTGAATATATAATTTGGGGAAATTTCTTATTTATTAGAAAGTATCATATTTATTTATTTATTTTTATTTTTGGTATCCCACAATTAGAATTTAAGCATCATAAAAATAAGGTTTTGTTTGTTGTGTTCATTGCTTTATCCCCAGGGCCTGGGTACAGAGCAGATGCCCTCAAAATTTTTTTTTCCCACTGATTGAAATAGAAATTAAAATTCTCTTTAAACTGGAATTAAAACAAATCAAACAGACTACTCATACATACGTTAAATGGTTGATTTAGAAATCACATAAAGATAAGGAAGGGCAAGGAACTATACAAACACTTAGGCATTCTGCAGTTCTATTTTGTGAAGAAGAGAGATCTTTGGAGGGCAGAGAGGATATTCTTTCTTGTTGGATACACAAATGAGGCCCAAGTAGATGAGTTGAATCTTGTTGTCATTACATCATCCTCCAAGTGAAGATCAGGCTTTCAGTAAACTTAAGCCTTGTCACATAGAAGCCAGTGTTTGTTTGTTGAACTGTTTGTCTCTTAACGACAAGCCTGAAACAGGAGTTTGTTTGTCTGTGATTTATTCAGAAATGCATTTTGGTGAAAACCTTGAAGTTACAAGGTGAAGCAGGAAAAGGCAGGAAGGAAGGGAGAAAGAACCCAGAAGGAAGACATCTTGGTCCAATCCATGGAGTTGGGATGTGTAGGTCGGGGCTCAGGGAGTGGGGACTATGGAGTATTAACTGCATCAAAGGTGAGGTAGTTGCCCTTTTGAGCCTCAGAATCACTTAGTCATTAGCTGGGGGCTGTGACTGAGGAGGAGGGGAAGGACAAGGCAGTTCCTATCTCTGAGAGCAGTTTCTGGAAAAGGGGGCAACCGTGAGCTCTTCACTGCCAGCACAATGGGATTCTACCTTCAGGCCCAGGGTAGGGTCAAGATGAGGTACTTTGAATTAGTAATGGTCTTTTCAAATCTCAGGACCAAAAGAGTTTGCTAGAGCACTGTTAAGAATATAGACATTACAGGAATTCTAGCTGCAGTTTCTGACTTTGCTTTTTGTTTGACACAGGTTGTATTTTCTGTAAGACAATAAAGTTATAAATGATTTAACTGGATATAGAGATGGGATTTCTCTACTGATTTATATCAAAACTCCTGGCACCTCATAGTTTATCATCAGTTGCCTTACCTCTGATTATAGCTCTGTCAGGTCACAGCTCATCACGTGCCTGAGGTTGGAATGCCGGGAAGTGACAGCTCTATGATAAGAACTTGCTCTAAATCAAAAGCAGGATCAAGTTCAGTTTCTCTGACAATGGGATCTTGAAATACTCTGGAGTACAATAGTTGCAGGGGATAAGGTTCTCTGGCCTTGTGGATATTCCTCCCAGCAACGAACACCAAATTTTTGTAAAAGGTTTTACCACATCCAAAACAGTGTGTTTTAGGTTGATTGCTTTAGTTGGAATATAAACTAGTCTCTGGGTGACTCTGTCATTTTAGATTAGCAGTAAGATTTGGTTCATTTGAATGAATATTTGTCAATGTAAAATTCTGATAATGCCAACAGTCAATCAATCAGTGGTTAACTACTCCACTTTTTTAAAGGATAAAACCAGAAGAGATGTTCGCTTGGAAATTGCCTCCATTTTAAGTCTCTAGTTTAAAAAATTATTTTTCAATGTACCAAATTAAAAAAAAATTATAATATGCATTTAATAAGATTCATTGGTCATCATGTAATCTGCTTAAAGCCTGGAAAGTATGACATTATTTTACATAAATCACAAAGGTCATTCATTTATATTTTTTTGCATAATGATTAGACACAAATTATATTTAAAATACTTTTTAAAAATAGAACTATTACAAATGTTTAAACTTTAGGAAAAAAATCATTTATAATCTTACTGTCCATATCATTTTGTTGCTTTATTTCCTTCCAAACTTATGTGTTCCTCATAGTTGTGTAGAATTTATACCACTTTATAACCTGCTTCAGCACTTACATGGCCCATGTTATATATTATCTACAACCACCACCTAAAAATATCTTTTTTTTTTTTTTTTCTAAATAAAGATATCTCTTGTGTTCTTTGGAGAAAATGAGAAAGAATGAAAGGTTAATCCCAGTCCCACTCAGTCCCCCATTCTCCCTGCCCTGGCCCACCAGTTCATGGTCTGGCCCTTCCCTTTGAATTTGGCTGCCAAACATTATTGTCCTGCTGACTGTCTGTGACTCTGGTTAGGCTGAAGTCAGGTCTTAGACACCTCTCTGGTGAAACCATTGGGTTCGGTCTCCTAATAGCATCTGAAGACATATACTTCAGCAGCTCTACCTCCAGACTCCTTATGGTGGGGACTTTGAAAGTGAAAGTGAAATTTGGTCCTTGTCAGAACAGGCTGATTTTTTTGGTGGTGGGGGGCTTGGTCTATTTTTGTCCTGTCTATGACATGACACTGAGTTTCTCATTGGAGTATTTCCTTAGAATTATCAAGTAAAGAAATGGACAGTCTAATTGGCTCAATTGTTCTTACCAAATCAAATATTCTTCTGCTCCAATCTTCTTGATAAATACACAATGATCACTAATTCATTATGTGTTTGAAAATAAATATACTCAGTTTGTAACCTAACCATAGTCATTTCAACTATCTCTCTTTCTATAAAAGGAGAAAATACTTACAAATATATAGGTAATACTTGGTTTTCATTTTCTTATATTCCAAGTTGAGATGATGATAAAAAAGTTTTCATCTCCTTTCAATCTCTTAAACAAATGGTAATGTGGTTCTTTGAAGATTTGCTTTGCATTTTTAACTGTGTGGTCCAGTAGTCGAAATCAGGCCTTCCAAACAAATGGACTTTATTTCAGTATAGCTTGTTCTCTGATCCAGGGATGCTTCTATGGCAGAGGTCAGCTTTTCATATCTAATTCTTGGCTTAAATTTCACTCTAGCTGTGTGTACCTTGCAGGAGGTGGGCATAACACCTGTTTCCTTGTGATACAACTGACCACTGTGTCAGGGAAACTCTCCTCCATGGGTCCTCTTTTTCCTCATGTGTCTGTATGTGCCCCTGAGTATTGTGGCTGTCAGAGATGTTTGTCAGGTATTTCCTATCTGTTCTATATTTGTCCCATACTCCTGGCACTCATACTTTAAATATGAGGTGTTCCAAGAATTTACTGGATCTTTTGGACTTGAGATGACACTTTCTTAAAGCTTACAGCATGGGAATGTCATCTTGCCTTGGTGTTCAGTGCTGCTGCAGTTCCTTCTCCATTGTATTTGTTTTTAATTATTGCAATAGAAATTTGAGGAAATGGTTAGATTTTGGTGCTAATATCATAGCCTAGAAGTACGTAACTACCATTTTTAATAGCTACATACTGTTATCAGTTGATGGCCTTAGCATTTCAATGTTTTTGTACATTTAGATTGAGTTTACTCTTGTACAAATCATTTTTTTCTAATGTGTGATATTTTAACATATTTTTTCTTTGTTGAAGTTTTTTCTTGTGGGTACCTGGTAATTGGGCTTCCCTTGTGGCTTGGATGGTAAAGAATCTGCCTGCAATGCAAGAGACCTGGGTTTGATCCCTCGGTCGGGAAGATCCCCTGGAGAAAAGAATGGCAGCACACTCCTGTATTCTTGTCTGGAGAATCCCATGGACAGAGAAGTCTGGTGGGCTACAGTCCTTAGGGTCACAAAGAGTTGGACATGACTGAGTAACCAAGTACAAACGCACCTGGTAACTGCTTGTTTCCTGTTATCTCCTTAGATGGGAAACTTTTTGAGAAATGAGATTTCATGATTTCTTAGTACAATATCATACATTCCAAGACAAACTATGAACATATGTATAAAGGCAATGGCTCAGTTGTCTTGTCTCTCCTTGCTCTAGAGCTCTAAGAGAGTTGCTGTTTGTCACATGGTGACTTTTCAGTGCAGGGCATGAGCTCATCTGTCTCTCCCTTGGCCACCCCAACTGGGAGACCTTTCTCATTTCCAAGTCATTATTTTTGAGGAAGAAAATGACTTGGCATTATTTCTAAAAACTTGGCCTTGTAGGCCACTGGCCAGAACATGGATCACTGACCTTTTATCTGCAATGCTTGTTATCAAACATGTGACATAGAAATTTCTGTTCTCCCCCAGCATTCAAGTCTGCATAACTTCAATAGTTCCACATAAGTGAATTGCTGAAAAGAAAATACTCTGACCTCTTGTGTTAACCAGCCTTATAGAAGTAGCATATAAAATTTGCATTCCTAAATCTCTTAGTGTTGGAAGCAGTAGAAAGTAATAAATTGCCTTTCTAGCTACTCTTAAGTCCCCAAGGATTTGAGCGCTTCAGAATAGCCCCATTTTAAACTTTTCAGGGACTTCTGCTATTGTTTCAGGCATCTCTGAAGACTTGTGGCATTGTGTGATGTGTACTGTTCTTTCAGCTGATGCATTACCCTCTGTGTACAGCGGTATGTGTTTTCTGTGCCAGTTGTATCAAAATGAGAAGATGAGAGAAGATGAAGATTTCCCTAATGATTTGTTTATGTTCACACGTTGTGTGTGGTATGTATCCAACACTAACAATGCCTATTTTTTTTCCTGGAGTTGCTTTAGTAGGTTTTTGGGTTTTAGTTACTGAATTGTTTGTATCAAAATATGTGAGAAACCTCAAATATGGAAATTGTGAAATCAGGAAATATTTGGAAGGCAACAGAAAGATTGGAACTATTGGCTAGATTCACAGAGTGATTAGGAATAGGATTTATGGTATAAGTTTTTTATTTAACTGACACCTTGATCTTCTTTCTTGGTTGGGGTAACGGGGTTGACCGAGTTACTGGGAAAAAAAAAAAACAGCATTTTGCCTTGCAGATTCTAAGAGTGTACTTTTGTCCTCAAGATACAGAAAACATTTTGTGAGCACACATATAGCTTATAGAACTATGTCTTCCCAAGTTCAAATAGCACAATTCTCTCTTCAGTATAGGATCATATGTTGCCCTGCCTCCCCTCTACCCTCCGCCCACCTAGCCTTTGGTTTTTCTCTCCTGCACCACTATCAGAACTATTTATCATAAAGCATAATACTCAGTAAAACCATTATGTAAGGGATGTTTGACATTTGCTATCTTTTTAAAGATGTCTCTTCTTTTGTATCGTCTCTCTCCCATAGATTGCTGCTTTTCTTCAGGGCTGCATGCAACTGATATGATAAAATCAGGCTGGAGCTATCTATAGTTTGGGATGAGTTTCCTTCCACTGTAGAAGTCAAAGCTGATCAAAAGTAGAGCTAGAAGAATGCAAAGAATGAGAGGCCTTAGTGAGAAAGCTAGTTTTATTGATTTATTTTTTTATGCCTCTTAGCACCGTGAGAATATTGAGAGCTATGAGATGGAATCAGGAACTTAGCCTGTGGAATATTTCAAGTGATCGCTGCCATTCATTATGTACTCATATCACCCATAATTTTTAAAGCCCTTCTTACTTAGCAAAATGTTCAGCCCTCATAAGAATTTGGCCTATTTTCCTTATAAGTTCAAAGGGCAAAAGGATTCCTTTACCCACCTGGTCCAGCTCTCTCAACAGTAGGAGAGAAAAGATTTTGCAGTCAATAATTATTAGTCATTGGAAATGTTCCTTTATCAGCTACTCTCCTCCATGTGTTATCTATCAGGGCGATAACATCAGAGTAAGGAACTGAGGATTCAAAATATTGGCCAACATGTCCCTTCTATGAGGATCAAAAATAACTGCAGTTCTGAGCACCTATTCATTAAGTTCTCTATACAGAGATCTTTTTCACATGCATTGTAAAATAAAGTTCTTAACTTTGATTGCAATCTTTAGCCCCTGGTAAACACAGGTAAAAAAACCTTGTAGTCAGTTTTACTATAATTCAGAAGAAGTTGGGGCCCTCATAGTTATTTCCTTGAGTCAAGGTAGAGAAATTATTGAAAATAATCTTCTTTTTCTTTTTAAAAAGCTTTCTGAATCTACTTGGCAGTTGAAGTCACTTAATGGCAATTTCAACATCTCAGGATCTATAATTCATTTCTCCCTTAAAATTTATCTTAAAATACTACTATAAATAATAGATGCTGCAAATGAGTATGCATATTTGACCATTTTCTCACAGGCTCTTGCCCAGACTTCAGTGAATATACTTCACATGAAAATTTTCGAATGATGTTCACAGATAAATTTGGGATTTAGAAGCATCTTTTTCTGTGCCTTTGGGACAGTTGGCTTATGTAGTATTTACAAGATTCTGCTTCAGATGTGAGGATTTGCACAAATACACACATAAACAAACATAGCACCCCACCTACGCATCCCTGGAATAAGATGGAAATCTTCCTTTTCTTGTAAATGGTCTTTAACCAGTGAAATGGGCCTAATTATTAGTCCAAGGATATTTTGTGGTGGTAGCTTGGTGAAATGTCAAAGAACAGAAATTAATTTTTGGTCAAGACTTTTTTTGTTTGCTTGGATTATCCTTTAGTGTTAAGTGCTTGCTTATTAAACCAAGCGATGCTGTTTTAGCATCAGCTAATCTCAGTCTTCCCTGCTGCTTATAGTCTAGTCTGGTACTGTTTTCAGTACCACTATTCTTTATCTTTGCTTGCCTGCCTTTAGAGGAACAATTTCATCACTGACTGGAGAGATTGAGAAAAGAAGCTTTTTGAATGACATTGCAGGTCTGTAGAAATGTTAAAATGATTTAACACAAACATGGATTTTTGTGTTCAGGTAGTGTTTAGTTGGTTTCTTTCCTGGAGATGCTAGGCCATGAAGGGACAATAAAATCAAGAAGAGGGTAGTGGATGATTTTAAATCATCTATATAAGTGACACTAATCAGAATAGCTCTAAACTGGAAAAAACACAGATGCTCAGTAGAATGGATAACTGAAGTGTCACGTAGTCCTACGGTGGAATCTAGTTTAAGACTGAAACTGAAAGTCACTAGTCGTGTCTGACTCATTGTGACCCCATGGACTCTATAGTCCATGAAATTCTCTAGGCCAGAATACTGGAGTGGGTAGCCTTTCCCTTCTCCAGGGGATCTTCCCAACCCAAGGATCAAACCCAGGTCTCCCACATCATAGTCAGATTCTTTACCAGCTGAGCCTCAAGGGAAGCCCCTATTTGATAACAATAATAAAAAAAATGCAATATCATGGATAAAGCAGAAAAACAATGTTGGATAAAAGAAATCATAGACAAAAGAATATATGCAAGTATACCCTATTGGTTCCATTTGTATATAGGAACCAATTGTTCAAAAGCCAGGTAAAACTAATAGATTCTGTTAGAACTTGAAGCCAGTGGTTACCATTGGGGACTTCTGTCTGGAAAGAGGTTCCAAGGCTTCTGGGGTTCTGGATGCTTATTTCATGATATGTTCACTTCTGTCTCTCCACAGCAAAGATTTGAAACAGTGGGCCAGTTTAATTTGGCAAGCAAAGGAATATACATCCTTGAGGTGTGAGGGAGGGCCAACCCAAAAGAAGAGAGGGGCTCAATTTTGGCTCCTCTTTTATATGTTTTTTTCTCCTCCCCCTGAGCCTGTCCTATGTAAACTGGGCTAGCCAGGAGAGCTGTTTGTTTCATCTGAGGTTCTCATTCTGGTCCTTGGATTTTCTTTTGTTCCATTTTTGCGGGCTTTTCCATTCTCTGTCTTTTAGCCACCATCATTTTGGACTCCTTTTTCCTATTCTAACTTCCTAACATTCCCCCCTCAAGAGATAGGAGGCCCATTTCTTTGGGAGAAGGGGCGTCAAGGTCTCTCTGGCTACTTCCTGCTGAGCTGGGGTGGTGAGGGGCATTAGGCCTCCCCTTCTTGCTAGTCTCAAACTTCAGAGTCCTTATAGTGGTGTCCATCTAGGGTGAGTGATATTTTCTGTGGTTGGCTGTAGTTTTATATATCCTTGTTGAACTGGCACTGCATGTTGTAGCTTGTTGACCTGGGAAGAGACAAAAATGGGTTGACAATTGATAATACATGGAGCAATCATAACTAGCATCAATATGGTGATAACAGGGATTAGTAGGGGCATTAGCTAACTCCAAATTCCCCTTTGCCAGGAGAAGGATCCCCTGAAGAGAGATTGTAGCCACCCAGAGAACTCTCCAGCTCATTCTTTGAGATCCTGTAGAATTTGAATGTTTTTCTTTAGGATTTTGAGACTATCTTTAAGTTAGCTGGAGGTACTTACCCAGAAACAAAACTTCTCATTCAAGATGGCTTAAATGTTTCCTTGTTTAGGAATCAGGAGATCTATCTCCTTTCTCTTTTGGAGGACAACCTCTGCCAAGCTGTGTTGGGTCTTTAGAGCTATCCTGAGAAATCTTATCTCCAGAAACTTGATTTTGGGGATGTTCATTAGGATGGCACTCATTTGTAGTCCTTATCTCCCAGGGCTCACAGGTGTATTGAGTGTCCTCTTCTGTTTTCTTCCACAGCTTAACTCATGAGCAGTGAATCCAGGCGTCACGTCCTGGTACCTTGACTACTGTGGGGGTAGAAAGTATTACAGGGTAGGGGCCCCTCCATGTGGGCTGGAGTTGAGCATTTGGGGACCCAGCTTTCCAGACTTTAGGACTTCAGTCCCTGGAGCATATAGTGGTGGCTCTTTAGAATCTTTTGGGTCCTTGTTGACATCCCACAAACATATATCTTGTTGGAATTGCCCAGTGGCCATGGTATAAGACTGGAGGGTCTGAGCCTCTGGATCTAGGAAGAGGTCACTGACATAAAAAAAAGGTCTCCCATATAGCATCTCATAAGGCTAAGACCAACCTGTTTCTTATGGGCAATATAGGTGTGGAGGAGAGCTATTGGTAAAGCCTCCTTCCATCCCAGGGAGGTCTCCTGGGTTATCTTTTTGTCACTGATTTTAAGGATCATTTGACTCTTTTTGCTTTTCCTGAAGACAGAGGCCTGCAGGCACAATGGAGATAATAAGTAATGCCCAATGCTTTAGAGACCCCTTGGGTGACCTTAGAAGTAATGATGTCCCACTGTCACTTTGTAATGACCTGGGCAGGCCAAATCTCAGAATGATTTCATGGAGCAATTTTTTTACCACCTCCTCAGCCTTCTCAGTCCGGGTAGGAAAGCCTTCAATTCATCCTGTGAATGTATCTATCATGACTGCTGCTGCTGCTGCTGCTGCTAAGTCACTTCAGTCATGTCTGACTCTGTGCGACCCCATAGAAGGAAGCCCACCAGGCTCCCCCGTCCCTGGGATTCTCCAGGCAAGAACTCTGGAGTGGGTTGCCATTTTCTTCTCCAATGCATGAAAGTGAAAAGTGAAAGAGAAGTCGCTCAGTCGCGACTAGTAGGTATTTATACCCTTGAGAAACTGGCGTCTGGGTGAAGTCCTTCTGCCAGTCCTCTCCTGGGTAGGTCCCACACAGTTGGACAGGCTAGGCCAGCTGGTGTCTTCAAGCTCCTTAGGAGTTGTTTAATTGGCAAGTGGGAGAAGAGGAGACCTGTTGTTTGGAGACCGGTTCTTCTGAAGGACCTTTCTAGTACTCTTTGGAAGGCCTTCTCCCTTGAATGAGCAGTGGCATGTAAGGAATTAACCAACTTCTTTTGGAGGTTCCCAGGCAGAAAAAGGACTCCTTCCTTTTGGAACCACCTCATATGATCTTGAAAACCCTCACTCTTAGCTTTAAGAGTCTCACCTTTAGTATCTCACCTTTAGTATGAAGGAGTTTCTGGCAAATTAGTCTGTGGACCTAAGGTGACAACCTTAGTTGTTCTGTAATGCTGCTCTCTTAGCTGCCTGATGGGCTGCTAGGTTCCCTCGTGCCACTTCTGTTCTCCCTTTTTGGTGTCCTTTACAGTGGAAGACTGAAATCTCAGCGGGTAGATGGACTGCCTCAAGAGCCTAAGGATTTGATCACCATATTTGATTGGGGACCCTCAGGTGGTCTAGTGGCCTCTTTCTTTCCAAATAGCAGCATGTGCATGTAGCAGCAGAAAGGCATACTTGGGATCAGTGTAAATGGCTACTCTTTTTCCTTTCCCAGCTCTAAAACTTGAGTCAGGGCTATGAGCTCAGCTAATTGGGCTGAAGTACCTGGTGGCAAAGGTTTAGCCTCTATGATCTCAAAACTGAAGACTACTGCATATCCGTCTCTTCTTTTTCCATCCAAGACAAAGCTGCTTCCATCAGTGTACCAGATTTCCTCAGGATTGGTCAGAGGATCTTCTGACAATCCCTCTTGGGGTTTTGTCCAGTGGTCCAAAATTTCTATGCAAGAATGAAAGGGGAGGGAGCCCTCAGGGGTAGGCAGGAGGGTGGCTGGGTTAAGAACTTCACAAGAGGGGATAGTCAGGCCTAGATTTTCCATGAGTACTACTTGATAACTGAGGATCCTTTGATCAGGCATTCATAAATGGCCTTTCCCATCCAGGAGTTGTTTCACTTGGTGGCTGGTAAAAATAGTTAATTTGCCCCCAAAAGAGAGTTTTAAAACATCTTATATCAGGAGTGCAATAGCTGCAAGATTTTGAAGGCAGGGAGGCCGGCCGGCCTCGGGCAGTTGGGTCGAACCTCTTCGATAAGTAAGCTACAGGCTGGGGCTCAAACTCAGGTCCCAACCTTTGAGTTAACACTCCCAAGGCTGTTCCTTCCTTTTCATGGACATGAAGTTGGAGTGCTTTTCTGGCTCTGGCAACCTCGAGGCGGGTGCTTGAGTTAAGGCTTGTTTTAGTGTAGCCTCTGCCTTCTTTTCAGGAGTTCCCCACATCAGTGGGATTGAATCATCCCATCCCTTCAAGCTTTCATATAAGGGCTGGCAATTAGATCATAGTTGGGTGTCCAGATTCTACAATACCAGTTAGCCCCAGGAAAGCTCACAATTGTTTTAGAGTTGTTGGGGAGGGCAACTGGAGAATTCCTTGTACTCAATCAGAGGACAGCCTCCTGGACCCATGCGTAATCTGAACTCCCAGGTAAGTGAACTTTGTCTCAACCTTTTGTGCCTTAGCATGGGAGACTTTATATCCTTTCTCTGCCAAAATGTTTAGAACCTGAATTTCTCTTGTTGGGCATTTTTCTCATCTGTAGAGCAGATTAGTAGGTCATCTACATACTGTAATATTTTCCCATTAGGTTCCAGGTTCAGATTTAGGAGACCCTGGCTAAGAGCCTGCCCAAACAGGTGAGGGCTATCTCTGAACCTCTGAGATAATACTGTCCAAGTCATCTGTTTGACACCACCCTTATTGCAGAAAGTGAAGAGGAGCTAAAAAGCCTCTTGTTGAAAGTGAAAGAGGAGAGTGAAAAAGTTGGCTGAAAGCTCAGCATTCAGAAAACGAAGATCATGGCATCTGGCCCCATCACTTCATGGGAAATAGATGGGGAAACAGTAGAAACAGTGTCAGACTTTATTCTTTTGGGCTCCACAATCACTGCAGATGGTGAATGTAGCCATGAAATTAAAAGACGCTTACTCCTTGGAAGAAAAGTTATGACCAACCTAGATAGTATATTCAAAAGCAGAGACATTACTTTGCCGACTAAGGTCCGTCTAGTCAAGGCTATGGTTTTTCCTGTGGTCATGTATGGACGTGAGAGTTGGACTGTGAAGAAGGCTGAGCGCCGAAGAATTGATGCTTTTGAAGTGTGGTGTTGGAGAAGACTCTTGAGAGTCCCTTGGACTGCAAGGAGATCCAACCAGTCCATTCTGAAGGAGATCAACCCTGGGATTTCTTTGGAAGGAATGATGCTAAAACTGAAGCTCCAGTACTTTGGCCACCTTATGCGAAGAGTTGACTCATTGGAAAAGACCCTGATGCTGGGAGGGATTGGGGGCAGGAGGAGAAAGGGACGACCGAGGATGAGATGGCTGGATGGCATCACAGACTCAATGGACGTGAGTCTGAGTGAACTCCGGGAGTTGGTGATGGACAGGGAGGCCTGGTGTACTGCGATTCATGGGGTCGCAAAGAGTCGGACACGACTGAGCGACTGAACTGAACTGAAGTCATCTGTTGATGTTTTTCTCCTGGAGCCTCCCACTCGAAGTCAAAAAGATATCGCTTTAGCCAATGGTATGCAAAGAATGCATCCTTGAAATCCAGGACTGTAAACCACTTGGCATTGGGAGGGATTTCTCCCAAGATTGCATAGGGATTGGATACTGTGGGATGGAGGAGGACTACAGCTTCATTAATGAACTGGAGATCTTGAACCATTCACTAGGTCCTATCCTTTTTCTTTACAGGGAAGATCAGGGTCTTACACGGTGAATTGGAGGGGACCAATAGCCCACAGGCAAGGAATTTACTTATTAGAGGCTATAGTCCTTCCCAAGCTTCTCTTCTGAGGGGGTATTATTTCTGGTTTGGAAACCGAATGGGATCTCAGAGGACAATGACGACAAGTTCAGCTTAGTGGGTTTGTCCAGGAATTCCCTGGTCCCACACCTGGGAGTTAATTTTGTCCTCCCATAATTTTTGGTCCCTTCCTATTGGAGAGGGTATAATGGGTTCCTCAGTAGTAACCAGAAGTTGTAGGGCTCTAGGGGCTGAAAACCTTCCCATCACAAGAGTGGTCCCCAGTTTAGTGAGTATATCTCTTCCCAATAAGGGAGTAGGACACTCAGGGGCCACCAAAAACTGGTGGGAAAATATTTGTCTGTCCCAACAACAAAGAAGTGTTCGGGTGAATCTTTTTGTAATTGTTTTTTCTGTAGCACCCAAAATAGTACAGGTTTGGGAGGAGAAGGCTCTGGATTAGGAGGTCAGGACAGAGTAGGTAGCCCCTGTGTTAAGCAAGAAATTCTCAGACCTACCTGCCACATCTCGTTGCACCCTTGGCTCCAGCCCCGTGATGGTTAGCTGTGACAGGCGGGCTGGCTGGAGTGGGCCGCTTCAGTCCTGTTGAACCATTGTGAGGGAAGTCTTGGTGCTTGACCTTGAGCTCTTGAGTCCCGAGGGGAGAGAGCTGCTTCATGTCCCAGTTGATGGCATTTGTAGCAAGCCCTTTTAGGAGATTTGTCATGGTTTGGACACTCTTTGGCTGGATGCCGCTCCTGTCTACAGATTAGGCATTTGCCTCGTGGTTTGGCCTTTAAGGATTGGGGTTTGCTGTAGGGCTTCCCTGGAGGGCAGCCAGCATCTGGGCATGCCTTGTCTCTTTCCTTTTCTCCATTTCCTGGGTCTCAGCCTCCGTTTCCTCTTCTCTGTTATAAAAGGTATTGGTGGCTGTTTGGACCATCTCATCTACAAAGGCAGCAGGGTCCTGCTGCTGTAGCTGTTGTAACTTTATCCTGATGTCTGATGCACACTGGGGCAGGAATTTGTCCTTTAAAATCACATGTCCCTTGTAACAATCTAAGTCCAGATTGGTACACTTTTGGAGGGTCTCTTTTAGCCTTTTCAGAAAGACGGTGGGGTTCTCACTGGGCTTCTTAGTTATTGCTATAACCCAGGCATAGCTGATTACTTTTTGCTGGGCTGATTTTATTCCTGCCTTTACACAGATCAGAAAATGATCCCTTTCCCAGATGTGCTCAGGGTCATTATAATTCCAATTAGGATCTGAGGAGGCGACCGCAGTTTCCCCCACTGGGTATTTATCACTTTGACATGTGAAGCCCCATAGCATACCTTTGGGCTTCCTTTAAGACCCTAGCATACTCAGGGTCAGATAAAGTCTGACTAAATATGACCATGATGTCCTTCCCCATCAAGTCAGAGACCAACGTAATTTGTTGGAATGTATCTATATATTTGCTTGGGCCATCTGTATAGCTTCCCAGGTCTTGTCTGATCTGTTCTAAGAGGGAGAAGGGCTTACGGACACGAGTTGGTCTAAATTCTCCTCCAGTTTCAACTAAAGGACATGCTTGAGTTAGATTTTGTGGAGGGGCTGCTCCCAGATATGGGGGCACGTTTGGATATGAAGAAGGAGCAAGAGGCAACTTGGGAGCCATGGCAGGTGAGCCTTCACAGGGGGCTTCCTTCTCTTGGTTGTCTGTGCCTAACACCATTTGCCTAGTAGGCTCACTTTTAGAGCATACAACAATCCCATACTTAAGACAGAGTTCCTTCATATCTCTTAGTCATAAGATAATTTGGACATAAAGGATCTCTGTCCATTCCGTTTTCTTTTGCAGAATAAATCTAGCTGCAGTATGGTATTGTAATTTAAACTCCCACCCTCAGGCCAGTGTTCCTTATCCCCCCAGAGACTACCATGGTTGTCGGGGGCCAGCGTGAGGAATCCCACCCGTGACAGGGTCACGTGGCAAACTCAGATGGCAGGGCAATTTGAGTCATCGGATTTCTCCCTGGTTTTTCCTGAACATGTGCCCCCCAAAATAAGAATTTGTCTGTTTTCCCATTTCAGCCCAACCCCCCTTTGATAACGCTCTAGCCTGCCTAACAGGTTCCCCTAATTTTCTGCAAGCTTGTGAATTGCTCACAACCTCCCAAATGTGGAAGGCACAAAAGCCTCAAAGTATCTTAAAGTTTCAGAGTCTTTTCAAATTTATATTGGTGACAGGATTTCACGGTTGACTCAATGATTGCTGCCAGACCTCCTCATTTCTTATCTCTCAGGCACCCAGGAAGATGTAATCTATATAAATGGGATATGGATAAAGGGATATGTAGTAGTTTTGATATTAGCAATACTGAACTTTTGAGTAAATTACTTTTCTTTTGCTATAAATCACTGTACTTCCTTTTATTACAAACTGCTGTATTCTTATTTAATGTTTTCTGAGAGTGGCATTCAGACTTTGGAAAGATTAACACAAATAAGTCTTCTGGTTAACAAAAACTTCATCAGAAGAGAGCCATAGAAATGTTAATAGGCCTCTTGGCCAGAAGATAGTGTAAACCACCTGAGACTTTTGTAACAGGAGAGTATGCAAAAAAGAAAGCCTTGTCTCAATGAGGGTCGGGACTGCTACTTCTGCGTAACTCTGCATATTCTATTATGTATAATTTGGGGTATATAAGTTGATTCTGAACAATAAACTCTCTCTTGGAGCCTTACGCAGACGTTGGATTTCCCCTTTTTCCCCCTTCCCTTTTTTCCCTTTCCCCCCCTTTTTTCCCTTCTCCCCCCTTTTTTCCCTTCTCCCCTTCCCTCTCGGAGAGTCTTACACTGATGCGGGCTTCCCCCCTTGTCTCCTATTTTCTCTAATTTCTGGCTGAATTCCCATCTGGGGCGCGGAGGCTCGCCATGGCTACTTACCTGTCCCGGCTGCTAAGATCCGTAAGAGAGAGAACCCAGGGCGGGGCACTCTCCGATATTCAAACAAACACCGGTGGCCTAACGTAGATGGTGCAAGCCTCTTGTCTCGAGGCTTTATTGGCTTTCCACGTAAACCAAGTTATTCAGCCTTCTTTTCTCCATCTTAATTTTCCTACTATACTATTTTTTCCTAATCTATTCTTATATTTCTAAATAAATTTTTCCTCGCCGACGCCGTCCCCCCTTCGAATTCCCTGGATCCACCAGGGCTGGATCCTGGCACATGGTCATGCAGTGGCACAAAAGAATTTTAAGTGACTTCTTCTTAGAATTAGAGGATCAAACAGCTTCCAGTTATCAAAGATGCATCTCAAGGGCTTCTGTCAGGAAGTGGATTGGTTATTTCCCATCTGAAAGACAGTGATAACAGGGAGGAAAACAAAAAAGAAAAAACTAATAGGCCTCCTTCTGTTTTTATTGTTGGACTCCCTTAGAGGTGAGTCTGAGGCTTATCCTACCCAGTCCTGTTGCAACCTGAGAGCTGGGCATCCCCGGGTCAGGGTGCAGATCCCCAGGCAGGTTGAGTGTGTGACAGCCTCTTGGAGATAGAATCCCTGGGCAGGTTGCATGTCAGCCTCCTGAGAATTGTGTCCCTGGGCAGGTCGAGGCATATCGACCTCCTGGGACCCCATTTTCACCAATGGATATAAAGACACTTTTTTCAAAGTTAGTAAACTTAATTGCATAAGTGAAGATGGCGCAGTTGTATGTGTTCTACACATACACATACAGTTACCAGATTTAAAAGCCTTCTGGGTGATAGAGTGTTGGGTCATGAGCTGCTTTCAAATCTTCTATTCTGGCTGCCTCCATTAAAGTTGACTGAACTGGCAGGTCAGTGATGCTTTAGGTTTCCTTGAAGCTGAAGAAAATTTAAATTTGGAAGAAAGCATACAGAAATAAGGATACTAGAGTGTAAGTAGAAGAGAAAAACATTGAATTATCATTGTTATTGACTTGATAACAATAGACAAATTAAACACGTATGTCTATATCTACCTATCTATCTATACACATGCAGTGGAATAAAGGACTGATATAGTAGAATCGGGGAGAAGGCAATGGCACCCCACTCCAGTACTCTTGCCTGGGAAATCCCATGGATGAGGAGCCTGGTAGGCTACAGTCCGTGGGGTCAATAAGAGTCGGACACAACTGAGTGACTCCACTTTCATTTTTCACTTTCATGCATTGGAGAAGGAAATGGCAACCCACTCCAGTGTTCTTGCCTGGAGAATCGCAGGGATGGGGGAGCCTGGTGGGCTGCCGTCTATGGGATCTCATAGAGTCGGACACGACTGAAGCGACTTAGCAGCAGCAGCCTACTATCTGCCCCGTACTTTTTTGGTGCCTGAGGATACAGAATTAGGCAGAAGAGGCCAATCTCATCTTCACGGGAGGCATCAGCAAGTGAGGTCTTCTCCTACCTGCTGAGGAAGGCACTCCAGAGAAGACTAACTCCAGGGCCCACCAGAAAGTTGAACTCATGGAGGGAAACCAGCAACATCTATGGGATCCCCTGGGAACTACTACTTGAATGTGACCTGGTACATCCAACTCAGGTGTTTATTTTGGTGTGAGGGTGCTATGGCTGGAAGAGTTTGAGAACATCTGTTGTCGTAGGTTTTAGTAAGGGCTTGTGGACGAGAGGTCTAAAATCTTAAAAAATACGTACCAAAGAAAACATGCTTTCAAGCTGTGGTACTCTATACTAAATTTACATGGTGATGTGGTTGAGAGTTTGAGGGATGCTGGAGGGAGAGTCTTCTCTGAGATGTGGCATATTAATCTGAGGGCTGGAAGGAGGCGCCATGCAAAAGTGAGAGAGGATCCCTCCAGGCTGAGCGGCCCATACGGGGACATGGCCTGGTTAAGAAAGGTCTGGCTCAGTATGAGGAGGAAAACCTAGGGAGGAAGAGAGAAAAAAAAAAAGAGAGAGAGCATGAGAAAGCTGGGCCCTCCTGGTCTCGAAGGACGTAGTGGAGAGTTTCACCTCAAGTGCCATGGGAAACTGAACTCCCTTCCAACTCCACAGTCCAGTGAGTCTTCATTTATTTGCCTGCACATCAGTCTATTATTTTCTGTAATCCGTGGATGTGAACACAGAAAAACTGGCAATAATGCACTTTGAAGATATTCCTAAACACATAAATCTAGACTTTTTGATTCATATTTTATGTATTAATTAGAATTATTTGCCATGTATATGGATGGCTGAGTCCCTTTTCTGGTCACTTGAAACTATATCATAACATGGTTAATTGGCTATGCTCCAATATAAAATGTTAAAGCAATATGAAGACAAACACCCAAAGAAAAGGCCACGTGAAGATGGAGGCAAAGTTTGCAGTGGTGCATGTCCAAATCAAGGAACACCAGGAACTTCCAGGAACCGCCAGAAGCCAGGGGAACTATGGGAGATTACATTTTTGTTGTTTGAAACCACCCAGTTGCTGGTAGTTTCTGATCATAGCCATAGGACACTAATGCAGAAGGTTTAATTTTTTTAACTTACCACCAGGCTTCCCTGGTGGCTCAGACACTAAACAACCTGCCTGCAATGCAAGAGACCTGGGTTTGATCCCTGTTGGGAAGATCTCCTGGAGAAGGGAATGGCTATTCTCTAGTCTTTCTGCCTGGAGAATCTCATGGACAGAGGAGCCTGGAGGGCTATATAGTCTATGGGACTGTAGAGAGTTAGACATGACTGAGTGACTAACGCTTTCACTTCACTTACCATTAATACAAGCAGAGCTTAGGCACCCAGGCTCCTTCAGTCTTTGAGAACAACTTTATATTATCTCACTCGTTAAAATATATACAATATCACAAATTCAGTATAATTCATATATAATGAATCATTGACTTGCAGCTCAAAGGATGATTAAGGCTATGTCTGCAGAAATTATATAATTAAAAATTTTAGTTTAAAATATTTTCATATTTCAGTTTTTTCCCCCCAGATTCTAACTTTTTTCAAGCCACTATGAAACTAGTAGTTGGTAGACATTGGGCCAGTAGGGCCTAATGATAAAATGATCCTAGGCATGTTAAAACCATCTCTGGAATAGTCTAAGATATTTGCTATCTTTCAAAACCACTTTAGAACTCATCACTCAGTCTGATGTGAAATATGGTTAGATTTCAGTCAAACTCTAAATAGAATATAAAGGACATATTAAGACTCCTGAGAACCTGGCGCCATGGCACTGGAAGAAATGGCCTTGAGACACCAAAAGTTTGAGAAATAACTTTTATTTTCAACTCTTTGCAGTTGAAGGGACATCTTCAGGCACATGCACAATAGTCAGAGTTATCGGAAATGCTGCACACAGTGACAAGAGCTGAGCATCACGGGCCACAGTAACTGGGTTCTAATTATTCGACCAACCAGCAGCAGGTGTGTTAGAGCACACATGTGCACACATACACACACAGCTTTATGCCAACCTACAATTTTGTGTATGTTGCTTCCTGAATCTGAAGAAGCATTTATCTCACCTCAACAAATGTCAGTTATGTAAGTGTAATTGTCTTATTGCTCCAGTGAATTTGATGTTGTTTTTTGAAAATCATAAAAGCTGCTTGTGGTGCAGCTGAGTGATTTTATGGACATTTCACTGAATATTGTATCTTGTTTTTGTACTGTGCTCTTAATTCTGAAATACTGGGCCATGCACGGAAAAGGTGCTATCACTACAATAACAAACAGATCAATTGAAAGGACACCTTTTGCCTAGAGCATTTTTGCAGGTGTGAATGTGAAGTTGGATGATGAATTGAAGAAGATACTTCAAAAGACAGATACACAGCATCTCAACACACATACACATGAGTTATGAATGCATATCTTGATGATATATAGTGTTTATGACTCAAAGTGATAACATATTTTATTATTGTTCTTGCCACTGACTAGTAGGTCAGTTCTGAATCTGATAATTCCTCTGTCATTCCCTGTATTGAATTCAGGTAAAGTTATCTAATAGAGCAGATCCACTAAAAGTGAAAACTAGAAGCTCTCCCAGATTAACAATATATAAGCTATTTATTTTCTTTAGCTATAATAAAAGAGGATGCACTTTCTTTTGTTACAGAAGGCTGAGTTGTTGAAAACTTATGAGTGATTCTATTGTTCTTGGTGTGATGAGACTGCATAGGGTTGTAAATGAGTGTGCAGATGTCACAACCGAGTTGTCTAGAATTAAGTCTTCAAACCACTCCATACTCCTGAGCAAACCTGGGCAAGTATGTGAAGTCTCCGTGCTTCAGACTCCTTCCTATGCAGTGATGCTAACAGTTGTGCCTGTTTCCCAGGGTTGAATGAGGACTCAATATACTAATGACTGCCAAACTCAGAGCAGCAATTGGCACAAGCAGGAATGTTAACTTTTGCTATCCTTTGATTACTTATAATATACTTTCCATACCCATTAAAACACTTACTCCAGTATTCTTGCCTGAATAATCCCATGGACAGAGGAGCCTGGTGGGCTGCAGTCCATGGGATGGCGAAGAGCTGGATACAATTTAGCGACTGAGCACATATTCACCTATTAAAACAATCTTTTGCATTTAACTTTCTTCCTCATCATTTCAGTTGGTAAAAACAGAATTCAAAGCCACTGACTCACTTCATTTATTATAAAAAACTAACCATAAAAGTAAAAAAATTAGCTTCTGGTTGTTTGAACTCAAAGAGAAGACACTGAGTAGGCTGCTATGCATGTGGGCAGCATTTTGGACTGATTTAAAAAAATAATATCAACCGAAGGAAGCTGAATAATGGCATTTTCTTTAATATGAAATTCATTTTTGAAATATTTATAGTGCTATTGGATTAAAATGCTGTTCAGTACAAAGACATGACAAAATATCCACAAATAGTAGAGAACAGTTATGAACTGAGAAAATGAAGATGCTAATTATTTCCTGACCATCTGCTGAGTTTTAAAGTTTTGCATTATGGGAAAATAGTAATCTTAATAATTTTGATTATATCATTAATTTTCTAAATTATTAAAGTAAAAAATATACATTGTAGAAAACATGGAGATGCAAAACTTTTATGAAGGAGAAATACAATTTTCCTTATAATTTTTTCACCCCAGGATAAATATTGTTAACACTTTGAAATATTGTCATGTGAAATTTAATATCCTCTCACAATTTGGATCCCACTGTGAAGACAGAATGTTGTAGTTTTGTTTTATTTTAAGTAGTGTCTATAGAGAAGTTTGTCAAATATTCTACATAGAAATTACTTTTAACAACTGATTACTATTCTGATATTTGTATCATAATTATTTTCATCATTTCTCTTTTGATAGACATACTTTTAAAATTTTTGCTATTTTAATTTTGCTACATACAATTACAGTGAGCATTCTCATTAAAAATCCTTATCCCATTTATTATTGTTGCCTTATGATAGGTTGCTAGAAATTGCTACCAAAAAAGAGTCAGACACGAATGAACGACTTCACTTTCTCTTTTCACTTTCATGCACTAGAGAAGGAAATGGCAACCCACTCCAGTGTTCTTGCCTGGAGAATCCCAGAGATGGGGGAGCCTGGTGGGCTGCCGTCTATGGGGTCGCACAGAGTCAGACATGACTGAAGCGACTTAGCAGCAGCATGTTAACACTAGAGAAAGATGACCAACTTGCTTTTGCTTTTCTAGTTTGTTCCAGTTTATCAACAGTTTGTGGGAATGTACATCTTGCTAAAATCCTGATGCCAGCAAGTATAATTTTTTAGAGTATTTTAAATTTGATGGAAATATATATATATATATATATATATGATTATGTGTTGAATGTTTTATCCCCCTCCACTCTCATTCACTTGTTGAAGTCTAATCCCCATCATGATGGTATTTGGAAATGAGGCCTTTGAAAGATACTGAGGGTGAAGCCATGGTGAATGGAGTTAGTGCCCTTATGAAAGGAAGCCAGAGAGCTACTTCATTCTTTATCCCACAAGAGGATTGAAGCTGGCTGTCTTCAGTCCTGGAGACCCCCATCCCCACTCCCACCCCGTGCTGGCACTCTGATCTCAAAATTCCAGCCTCCAGAACTGTGAGAAATAATTTCTGTTGTTTACGAAATCACCTAGTCTATGGTATGTTGCTGTAGCGGCCTGAACTAAGACATCTGTGGTTATTGTTTTAATTTGCATTTCTTGTTTTGCTAGGTAGGTTTAATTTTCAAATGCTTTTTGATGACTTTTCTTTCTTAGAACTTTTTGCTTCTGTCTGGCAAATTTTCTTTTGGTTCATTCATCATTCTACGTATGTATCATATAAGATGACACTACTGGTAAGGAATCAGCCTGCCAGTGCAGGACGCATAAGAGATGCAAGTTTGATCCCTGAGCCAGGAAGATCCCCTGGAGGAGGAAATGGCAACCTACTCCAGTATTCTTGTCTGGAAAATTCCATGGACAGAGGAGTCTGATGGGCTGTAGACCATGTGGGTGGACATGACTAAGCATCTGAGCACTCACACATACCTTATAAGTAATACAAACTGCTAGTTTTCTTTCAATATTCCTTCACCTCTTTTCCCAAATAATAGGTTTTTGGACTTGGTATTGCTAAATATTGTTTCCTAGTCAGCTGGATAGGTAAGGATGGGCATAGTACTCAATTTTGTCAAATGTAACCAGAATGAAATTGAGGTATGAAATTTGGGGTTGTGCTTTAAAAGGGAGCAATATAGCCTTTTCTTCCTTTCCCAGAGTGGGAACTCTTATTTGAGTTACTTTTATTTTCAGTTGATTTTCTTGGTTTTTAGTTTAAAAATACATATGTAAGTAAGGGCAGTATTCTCTTGCCTTCAAAATTGATGGAACTTAAGACAATGGCTACCTTGCTTGCCTTAGCAGGGATGATGTATCTATAGTCCCAGCAGTTACCTGCATAAGAAAAGACACACAGTGTTAAAGCAGTAATTGCATTTTCAAATAAAGTGGTTGATTTTAAACACGCACATGAAAAATTAATTTTTGTTATGTCTATCTTGTCTTATTGAATTATCTAGAAAAGTCAGGCAATGTTAAAGATTTTGACAGTTTTCTCCTGTCACTGAAAATATACTGCTTCTTCAGTATACTTTTGCTAATGGTTTGTGTAAAAAGTACTTTGTGTCATGTAACAGTTGTGTCTTTGTGTTGTATTTCAATTGTGTTGTACATCACTTAAATAATCAGGCAAGCTTATTGAGTTATAACAGATGTCTCCAGCATCTATTAAGATGATTTTGTGATCAAAAAATAATATTTTTATTAAGGAACTGCTTTTGCAATGCTAAAATTTATCTAAGGATTATTATCTTAATATAATCACAGTATTTGATTGAATATTTTACATACTGTTTTGTATCTATGTTCTTAAGTAAAATCAATAAGCATTTCTTCTACTTTGTGCCCATTTTGTTGGATTTTCATTTTAAGAATATGCTTGATGCAAAAATTGAGATTTTTTTCTTGTATTTGTAAGCTTTGGGAAAACTCCACGTACCTAAAACTGTCCAGACCTGATATATTTCTTGGAATTAATGTTTTTTTTTCACTTATGTGAAAATTCTTTTTCACACTTACTGGTTCTTTATTGAAACATTTTTCTTAAAATCTCAATGATCCTATGTATATTTCTTAATGTTTTAGCTTAGAGTATTGCAGAATATTCTTTTAAATCTTCTAACATTCCCTCTGTATCTTAGTTCTTGCTTTTCTTATTTATGTGTCTTCCCTCTGGCTTTACTTGATAGGAAGTTCTTTGATAACCTTTATACAGCCACTCAGGGAAAGAGGAAGCCCTAAATAGTATATTATGAGAAATGCCGGGCTGGATGAAGCACAAGCTGGAATCAAGATTGCCAGGAGAAATGTCAATAACCTCAGATATGCAGATGACACCACCCTTATGGCAGAAGGTGAAGAACTAAAGAGCCTCTTGATGAAAGTGAAAGAAGAGAGTGAAGAAGTTCACTTAAAGCTCAACATTCAGAAAACTAAGATAATGACATCTGGCCTATCACTTCATGGCAAATAGATGGGGAAACAATGGAAACAGTGACAGACTTTATTATTTTGGGCTCCAAAATCACTGCAGATGGTGACTGCAGCCATGAAATTAAAAGACGCTTGCACCTTGGAAGAAAAGTTATGACCAACTCAGACAGCATATTAAAAAGCAGAGACATTACTTTGCCAACAAAGGTCCGTCTAGTCAAAGCTATGGTTTTTCCAGTGGTCATGTATGGATGTGAGAGTTGGACTATAAAGAAAGCTGAGGACCAAAGAATTGATGCTTTTGAACTGTGGTGGTGGAGAAGACTCCTGAGAGTCCCTTGGACTGCAAGGAGATCTAACCAGTCCATCCTAGGGGAAATCAATCCTGAATATTCATTGAAAGGACTGATGCTGAAGCTGAAACTCCAATACTTTGGCCACCTGATGTGAAGAACTGACTCACTGGAAAAACCCTTATGCTGGGAAAGATTGAAGGTGGGAGGAGAAGGGGATGTCAGAGGATGAGATGGTTGGATCCCATCACTGACTCAATGCACATGAGTTTGAGTAGCGTCCAGGAATTGGTGATGGACAGGGAAGCCTGGCGTGCTGCAGTCCATGGAGTCGCAAAGAGTTAGCCACGACTTAGCGACTGAACTGACTGACTGAAATAGCATCATGGTAGTTTTCACTTTGCTGATTGTTAATCCTTTTCCTAGGATGCTCCCAACTTTCTGAAATAAAGGGTCTTGGAGTCTTCTGTTAGAGTTTTCTGGTGGGATTGGGTGGGAGACTTTGATGGTTAGCTGTCTTAGATTCATTGTCTCTTTCACTCCCACCCTGTTTGTGTTCTCTGTAGCTGTACTTCTTCAAAATTTGTGACTACATAAGAAGTCATAATGCTTGCTGGCTTTCAATGTTGATATAGCTTTACTTATTTTTTAGTATTTAGTTGTGACATTTATCAAACACCGATGGTGGTGAGATGTTCATGTTGTTGCAGAGGTTTGGTGAAGAATGGCAGATGCTTTGCCTACTAAAATTTTATTAGAATTTCTACATTTAACTTTCAAAACAATTCAAATCAATTTTGAGGTATAGAGTCAAATTCTCAAGGACCATTTTTTTCTAGCACAACTTCCTCAGTAATCTTATCCATTTTGGATTAGATGGTGATACTGTAAGACCTCGCGGCCTTTTCTCAGAATCTGTCGCTCCAAAGACCACAGTGACTAGAATTCGATGCAATCAGCAAGAGGATTTATTAGGCCGGCGCGCCGGGGTTCAGTCTCCACGCAAGGAGATGAACCCCGAACATCAATTGTGAGGAACTTTTATACCGAAAAATCACAGGCAGGTGTGGGAGGGGTCAGGATGTTGGGAACAGTGTGGTAGGGGGCCATAGGCAGGTGTAGGTGGGGTGAGGACGTTTGATTGGTGGGATAGGTCTGCAGGTAATTAAGTCGAAACAGTTGACTGACCACCCTGCAGCGCTTGGCCAGTTCTTAAAGAAACAATTACCCGGAAAAATCCGACAGTAAATACATCTTTGAGAGGGGGTCTCTTCGCAAGGTCAGGAAACTAGGTTATAAGTCATCAGTTAAGAATTAATAGAATGGGGCTTTGTTAAGGACCAGGAGACTCTGAGTCACCAGATAAGGAGTAAGTTATCTCCTGTGAGGCATGGCCTGCCTCCGGGGTTTTAATCAAAAAGGGGACTTAAAATTTTAACCTAGGTTCCTCATTACCCTCTTCTCCTTGTTCATGATTTCAATCCTGAAATCATAGACCAAGGTCTCCTCGGGGGATTGCTGCATATTGTTGTCTTAGGAAATCACAAAGAGTTTGCAGCNCCAGATAAGGAGTAAGTTATCTCCTATGAGGCATGGCCTGCCTCCGGGGTTTTAATCAAAAAGGGGACTTAAAATTTTAACCTAGGTTCCTCAGTACTTCTTGGAGAAGGCAGTGGCACCCTACTCCAGTAGTCTTGCCTGGAGAATACCATGGAGGAGGAGCCTGGTAGGCTGCAGTCCATGGGGTCGCCAAGAGTCGGACACGACTGAATGACTTCACTTTCACTTTTCACTTTCATACATTGGAGAAGGAAATGGCAGCCCACTCCAGTGTTCTTGCCTGGAGAATCCCAGGGATGGGGGAGCCTGGTGGGCTGCCCTCTGTGGGGTCGCACAGAGTCGGACACGACTGAAGTGACTTAGCAGTAGCAGTAGCAGGTGATACTTCTTGCATCATGTAATAATTTGATATATCACAGGTTCCACTCATAATGTTTTCTTATCTGCATTATTTTTGTGCTAAGCATGTGATAGCTTTATAACACGTATTACATTTTAATCTGATTTTGAATGATGGACTTTTCTGTATTTTTATAGCACATTTTATTCTGTCCTGTTCTAAATGTAGTTCTCTCTGTTAGGTTGTGAAAGCCTGAATGGCTAACTCAGTCTAGACTTGCCTGTGCTTTCGGGTCATCGTGTTGTGATGGTCAGTTTTAAGTGTCAACTTGGCTAGACTACAGTGCCCAACTCTTCTGTCAAACACTTGTTGCTGTGAAGATGTTTTAAGGTGTGGTTAGCATATACCATCAGTAGACTTTTAGTGAAGAAGATGATCCTTGGCTTTTTGGCTGAGTCTCATCTAATCAGTTGAAAGGCTGTAAGAGCAAAACTGAGGTTCCCTCAAGGAAGAAGATATCCCCAGTGTTGTGGGCTGCAGGATCATCTGTAGCCAGAGAGAAATGTGCTTTACAGATTTCAGATTTGCCAGCCCCACAATCAAGGAAACCTTGATTCACCCTGCTCCTTAGTAGAACCCTGACTCATACGGCTGCCTGTAAATGTTTTTTCAGTGACAGAGCATTTTTAATCCTAATTATTTTAAATTTCAGTATTGTAATCTACTGCATGAAAATCCAAATACTATTCTTGTATAATCTTATGTATTATGAAAATTTATGGTACTAGTCTTAGGATTTAAGAGGGAAAAATAGGTATTTTTTTCCCTGTTCACCATGACACTAACTTAACACATGTCAGTACTTTCTCTCTATGAGCCAACAGCAAGACAAAAGGTATATTATGTTCTTCCAAGGAGAGATGACAATCATCCAAAAAGTAAATGGAAGGAAAGAGCTTATTTTATATAACCTCTATTTAAATGTACTTATTCTGCCACTAGTGCAGACTCCCTCTTACATTGGTGGGTTGCTGAATAAGACAATGGGGAGATACACTTTAACATAAATTCCTCTCCAATGATGTCTTCTCTCAATAGCCTGCAAACTCACAGAAGAGTGTTGTTTACATCTTTTATGATGAGAAGATAAAGTATGTACTTTACTGATTCACAGGAATAGATTCCCAAAGATGACTTTCATTATTTTCTAGGGAACACAATTTTATGTGAGAAACAGTTCTCAGAACTGAGATACCATTTGCTTCTCTTTTAGATTAAACACCAGCCTCCTGTGGATGTGCCGTGTTTGCTCTTCCAGGGTAGATTCACATTAACGCATATCCTTTCTGAAATGCATTGGTATTGCCTTCTTGTAAACTAAAAAATTACTCCAGTCATGCTGAAAACTCAAATGACTGCTCTATAAATGTGGGCACATTATCAGAAATTGTTACCACTAGTGCCACACAAACGGGTACACAGAGCATTAAACTTGTTCTCGCTCTCTTTTCCTGGGGTTGTAATGACATTCTGAAATACTGCTTACAGGATGATTATTAGAGGATAAAATCAGTATTGCCAAACTTTTATCAGTCTTCAAAAGAAATCAGCGAAGGAGTGGTGAATTACTAGCTTTGCTCTGTGTTTTTCTCCAAGCCTGACAGTAAAGTATTTTTGCGTCAGAAAAACACACATTAGCATCAGCCCAGTTAGTACTCCACAGTAACATTTCTTTAACTACACGGGTGAAGGTTATTGTTTGTCTTTGTGGTGAATCTGTTTTACCTTATGCTTGAATCTGTGTATGTGTGTATGTGTGAAACTCGCTATATGCTAAACGTCCTGTTAACTGAATATAGCATGTAAAGATAATATAACTAATTTGAACAGATAGGTTTCTTTTTTCTTCCTCAGCAAGATATTTTCTGTATTTTAAATCTCTAGACTTCATAACTCCTGTGCAGAGTAATTAGACTTGATAAAGAAAGAATTTAAAAGTGTGTGTGTGTGTGCGTGCATGTGTGTGTATGTTTTGGAGAGGGTTTGTAAAGCACACAAAATATTAACTACATGGAAAATTTTCTTTGTGTATATTTTATTGGTCAGATGCTCCATTGTTTTTAATGTAATTTTGGACATGCTGCAAGAGCAAGAGTGTCCTTTTAATTATTTATTTTAGATAATAATCAAAGATGACATCATCCTTTGAAGACAAAAAACAACCCAAAGCACCAAATTTACATTTAGTCAGACATGTCCACACTCCAGAAACATGTACCATGCTACTTAGCCAAAAAACGTATACCACACTACTCAGTCAAGATTAGAAAATTTCATTTTATTCATTTATTAACTTTAATTTTATTCATTTGAAAACTTTCACTTATTAATCCTTCACGCTTTTATCTCCCATGAGTTTCACTTCTATGCTTCAATCACAAACTTTTCCTTGAATTATATAAAAATTCCAGAAATTCCTCTTTAATAAACCTACTAGTCAATATTCAGGTGTCATTGCATTGCATTTGTGAGTAGCATTTGATATAGTCAGTTAGTCATCCTTCTTTAATCATCTGGCCTCCACAACAACTTGCTTATAATTTTCCAGTACTCACTGATTACTCCCTTCATTTTTGTTCTGTTGCTACACAACAAATTATCACACACTTAGTGCCTTAAAATAACACCCCTTTATTATCTTACAGTTGCTTTTGATTAGAAGTCTAGCTCAGGGTTCTTAAGGCTGAAACCAGTGTTGGCTAGGCTGCATTCTCATCTGGAGGTTGGACTGGGGAAGAATCTAGTTCCATGTTTATTTATGTTGTCAGAGCTCATTCATTGTGGCATGTAAACAGGTCCCTTTTTACTGGCTGTCAGCTTGGGGTTACTATTTCTCCTAGGATTTGTTGAGATCCTTGCCACATGGCTCTCTCACATACCCGCTCTGAACATGACAGTGGATTTCTTCCCTTCTAACCAGAGATTCTCACACTTGGAGTCTCTCCTTGAAGGGTTTCCATCAAAGTTGGCCTGGACTCCCAATCAAAGTGGTTGACTCATTAGGTTAGGCCACAGGGAATTATTTACCTTTTGATTACCTTTCAGTTTCCTAATTAAGGACCTTGCCTATACCTGTAAAATCCCTTTGCCTTTGACTTATGATGTAATCTAATCATGGGAGTAAGATTTCAACACGTTGAGAAGTCTCACCCACAACCAAAGGGAGTGAATTATGCAAATTGTGAACATTAGGGAGCAGGGATTTGGGGGTCCTCATAGAATTCCATCTACCACATACCTGCTAGGTCCCCTTCTCTGAACCTTTCTCGTCTTTCCAAACTCTCAGTGCTCCAGGACCCCCGGGTTCAGCCTTTGGCTATATTTGTTCACTCCCTAAAGAATCACATCATGCTGATATATTTCAATAATATTTAATGCTGATGAATCCAAATCTGGACTCCAGTTCCTACTTCTTCTCTGAAGCCAGACTTCAGTTCAGTTCAGTTCAGTCGCTCAGTCGTGTCCGACTCTTTGCGACCCCATGAGTCGCAGTACGCCAGGCCTCCCTGTCCATCACCAACTCTCGGAGTTCACTCAGACTGACGTCCATCGAGTCGGTGATACCATCCAGCCATCTCATCCTCTGTCATCCCCTTCTCCTCCTGCCCCCAATCCCTCCCAGCATCAGAGGCTTTTCCAGTGAGTCAACTCTTCACATGAGGTGGCCAGAGTACTGGAGTTTCAGCTTCAGCATCATTCTTCCAAAGAAATCCCTGGGCTGATCTTCAGAATGGACTGGTTGGATCTCCTTGCAGTGCAAGGGACTCTCAAGAGTCTTCTCCAACACCACAGTTCAAAAGCATCAATTCTTTGGTGCTCAGCCTTCTTCACAGTCCAACTTTCACATCCATACATGACCACTGGAAAAACCATAGCCTTGACTAGATGGACTTTTGTTGACAAAGTAATGTCTCTCCTTTTGAATATGCTATCTAGGTTGGTCATAACTTTCCTTCCAAGGACTAAGCATCTTTTAATTTCATGGCTGCAATCACCATCTGCAGTGATTTTGGAGCCCCCCAAAATAAAGTCAGACACTGTTTCCCCATCTATTTCCCATGAAGTGATGGGACCAGATCCCATGATCTTCATTTTCTGAATGTTGAGCTTTAAGCCAGCTTTTTCACTCTCCTCTTTTACTTTCATCAAGAAGCGTTTTAGTTCCTCTTCATTTTCTGCCATAAGGGTGGTGTCATCTGCATATCTCAGGTTACTCATATGTCTCCCGGCAATCTTTATTCCAGCTTGTACTTCTTCCAGCCCAGCGTTTCTCATGATGTACTCTGCATAGAAGTTAAATAAGCAGGGTGACAATATACAGCCTTGACGTACTCCTTTTCACTGCCATAAGGGTGGTGTCATCTGCATATCTGAGATTATTGATATTTCTCCCAGCAATCTTGATTCCAGCTTGTGTTTCTTTCAGTCCAGCATTTCTCATGATGTACTCTGCATAGAAGTTAAATAAGCAGGGTGACAATATACAGCCTTGACGTACTCCTTTTCCTATTTGGAACCAGTCTGTTGTTCCATGTCCAGTTCTAACTGTTGCTTCCTGACCTGCATATACGTTTCTCAAGAGGCAGGTCAGGTGATCTGGTATTCCCATCTCTCTCAAAATTTTCCACAGTTTATTGTGATCCATACAGTCAAAGGCTTTGGCTTAGTCAATAAAGCATAAATAGATGTTTTTCTGGAACTCTCTTGCTTTTTCCATGATCCAGCGGATGTTGGCAATTTGATCTCTGGTTCCTCTGCCTTTTCTAAAACCAGCTTGAACATCTGGAAGTGATGTGAACCTTGAGTTCACATATTGCTGAAGCCTGGCTTGGAGAATTTTGAGCATTACTTTACTAGCGTGTGAGATGAGTGCAATTGTGTGGTAGTTTGAGCATTCTTTGGCATTGCTTATGTACTTATGAACCCCAAATATTTTTGACATGGATATATACTGGGCATCTCTATTCAGCAAATCCCAAACTGGCCTTTATTCTCCCTCTCAGATCTGCTTCTTTCATAGTTTTTCCCATTGTGTCTTCATTTTGGGTAAATCCCATCATATTGCATGACTAGTTATCCTTCTGTCTTTATAAAAATAGCATCCTTTACTTCTCCTTTCTCACATCACTCTTCTACATCTTTCTTCCTGACTTTTTCAGCCCCAGATTCATCTTTTTGTCTCTTTATACTATCTTCTACCTACAGAACTGAACAGTGAGAGAGACTGTCCAGATAAGCATTGTTTTTGTCATTTTGCCATTGTTTGTAAGTGGTCTCAAAGATCAAGGGAGTCTCCATACTTTTGAGTAATACATTTACTTGACTATGATAAATCCTCCCTTTGTGACATAAATTCCTTTAAACCTTTATCATTAAAAAAAATCTCTGTGAGTCAGTGAAAGTCCCTCAAAAGGAGATGCCTGTGTCTCCCCAATGATACCTAATGCTCCCTTTGTGTTTAAAGCATTTATCCATGCATATTCATTCAGTTTTTTTCAAGGTCTCATATAAGGAATCCTTGAATATACCCTATTTCCTTTATATTTGCAATGTTTTCTTCACCAGTGGCTCTTTCTCTTAGCTGATAAACATGTACAAATCTATTGCATCTAAGTACAAAGAACACACCTTCTTGTCCTTGAGTTCCTTCCTGCCTTGATTTTCTTATTCACTACACAATCAGTCATCTTGAAAGAGTGGTTTTATTTACCCCCTTTTTTTGTTTTTTTTTTTGCTGACCTTCCCTTTATTGCACAGCTCTCTAAAATCAGGCTTCTACTCCGACAATGCCATTAAACTACTCACTCTCTGAAGTCATAAGGACTGCTAAATTGTAAAGTCCAGTGGTCATTTTTCAGATCTCTCCTGCTCTTATCTGACTACACCAGTTGCTTCTTTTTGAAACAATAAAATTCCTTGGCTGTTGTTCTACTTCTAGTTCTCTGATCACCTTTCATATTCTCAGAAATTTATTTCATTTTGTGTCTCCTTGTTTTTTGTTTCTGTATTATTACATCTTGCTTTCTCGTCTATTCCCACAATTTTAACCCTGTCAAATAGGTGATGATTCCAATATTGAATTTGCTTTTTAGGACTGTCTCAATTCTAGATCCTTCTTCCATAGCTGGATGTTAGATGCACCGCTCAGACTTAATTAGATCCCTGAATAGCTCCTTGTCTTTTTGATTTTTTATCACAACATATTGTCCTTCTGTTATATAATCATGGCTTATCTGCTCAGTCAGAAAGGCAAAAGTTTACTGGAGGTCTTTTTAGTTCAGTTCAGTTCAGTTCAGTCGCTCAGTCGTGTCCGACTCGTTGTGACCCCATGAATTGCAGCACACCAGGCCTCCCTGTCCATCACCAACTCCTGGAGATCACTCAGACTCACATCCATTGAGTCCGTGATGCCATCCAGCCATCTCATCCTCGGTCGTCCCCTTCTCTTCTNATAAGAAAACAAAAAGTCACAGGAATTATTAACTACCAACACCAACAGCCACTCAAAAAAACAAACAAAAAATTGTGTATATATATATATATATATGTATATATGGCATTTGCTTAAAAAATAGGGTCTTTTTTTTTGAAAAGTGAGAGTAGTTTAAAAAAATTAAAATTAAAAGAGTAATAGAGGACTTAAAAATTAAAAAAAAAGAAAAAAAATAGGAAGAAAAAACAATCAAACAAAAACATCTACCAAAAAAATAATAATACTAAAAAATATTAATAATGAAAAAAAAGAGAATGGTCAAAAAAATAGTAACGGTATTTCTGGGACTTTCTCTGGTGTTGTAGGCAGTGTGGGGTCACTTCCAAGGCAGTTCCCTCTGTTCAGCTTCCTCTGTTTGCTGGTCTCTTCAGTGTCCAATTTCCGCCCTGACACAGGGGGGCGGTGGAAGTCACTTTTTTTTTTTTTTTTTTAATTAAGGCTCACTTGGTCAGTCGCACTGTGGGGAGGGAGGGATGCTGCTACCAAATAGCTCTGGTGTGTATTCGCAGTGTCTCAGCCCCGCTGGGCCTGCCCCTACACCTGGGCACAACACTCAGGCTCTACGTTTCTCTGCTGGGGGCCGTCTGAGGCTGGCCCTAGGCTGCATGCACCTCCCTGGTTTAAGCTTCTCAGGCTCGGCACCCAGGTAGTCGCAGACTCGATTGGGCCTGCGCTTTGTGCCCTTCCCAGGACCAAGCAGCTCAGGTGTTTGGCGAGCACAGTTGCGTGGCTTATCGCCCTCTCCTGCTGCTCAGTTTTCCAGGTGTACCCCGGGACCCCTTGTCAGGCAAATTGTAACTGTCCAGCACCCCAGGAAGTCTGTTAGCAAAGAAGCCTGCTTGCAGTTTGATCAGCAAAGTCCCTCCGGGGCTGCGATTGCCACGTTCCAGCCCCCACGGTTCTGGCTGCCTGTCACTGGCGGGGGCTGGCCTGAAGCCAGCTATTTCTGTTCTGTCCTTTGTTCTGTGCATGGTCCTGGCGGTGTCTTATGTTCGAGCTTTTCGCGTGATAACTGTCCCACAGTCTGATGTGCTAGCCCAAGTTAGTTTGCTCTGGTTACGCGTGGGCGTTCCAGCCCATTTCTTAAGAAGCGCTGCCGCCGGCGTCTCACACGCCTCCTTGCCCAGCCCCCACTTGCTAGTGGCGGATGCAGGCGTCTGCTCTGCTTCTCCGCTGGGGGAGTTACCGTNCCTTGATGGCTACTCCTTTTCTTCTGAGGGATTCCTGCCCGCAGTAGTAGATATAATAGTCAACTGAGTTAAATTCACCCATTCCAGTCCATTTTAGTTTGCTGATTCCTAGAATGTCGACATTCACCCTTGCCATCTCGTTTGACCACTTCCAATTTGCCTTGATGCATGGACCTGACATTTTTAATTTACATTTTTTAATTTATTAATTCATCAAATGAATGTTTTTGAGTATCTATATGTGCTATGTGTGGACTGTGCTGTATGCTGGCAGTACATTAATGAGCCGAAGAGATGGAGTTCTTTTGCCATCCTGGAGGTTATATTCCAGTGGAGAGACTAAACAGGCAAACATGCCAGAAAAGACTGGCTTAAAAGTCAACATTAAAGAAACTAAGATCATGGCATCTGGTCCCATCACTTCATGGTAAAAAAAAGGGAAAAAGTGGAAGCAGTGGCGGATTTTTTTGGGGGTGGAGAGGTCCAAAATCGCTACAGATGGTGACTGCAACTATGAAATTAAATGACGCTCTTTGGAAGGAAAGCTATGATAAACCTAGTCAGCGTATTAAAAAGCAGAGACATCACTTTGCTGACAGAAGTCCTAGAGTCAAAGCTGTGGTTTTTCCTTTAGTCGTGTACAGATAAGAGAATTTGGTCATAAGGAAGGGATGAGTGCTGAAGAATTGATGCTTTTGAATTGTGGTGCCGGAAAAGACTCTTCAGAATCCCTTGGACTGCAAGGAGATCAAACCAGTCAATCCTAAAGGAAATCAGTCCCGAATATTCATTGGAAGAACCGATGCTGAAGCTGAAGTGCCAATACTTTGGCCACCCGATGTGAAGAGCCGACTCATTGGAAAAGACCCTGATGCTGGGAAAGATTGAAAGAAAAAGGAGAAGAAGGTGGCAGAGGATGAGATTGTTAGGTAGCATCACCAACTCAATGGACATGAATCTGAACAAACTCCATGAAGTAGTGAAAGACAGGGAAGTCTGCAGTCCATGGGGTCACAAAGAGATGGGCATGACTTAGTGACTGAATAACAACACAATGCTGGAAGTCCATGTTTAATCTGAATTTTTTTCAAAGTCATTACTCCTGTAAATCATTTCTTTACACTGCCTTCCAGCTCATTAATTAAATTATATATGTTGTTATTTTTATATTATCTGTGTTTTAAGTATTAAATTTCAAGTTTTCTGTATAAAAACTCAGTTATTCTTTCCCCAATTTAGTTATTTTCTATAGGCTCCTGTTCTGTTTGCTTTCTTTAGATGTGTGAAAAAGTCTAATAATTATGATATTAACATTCTTCATATATTTCCTGTCATATCTTTTTTTTCCTCATTCTTATTGTAATGCATTGTTTCTTTTGAAACTTTGACCATAAACTGCTCATTTCCCCTGGAACTGTATAGCTATGAAATTTTTTTATTTCTGAGCTGATGGTGTACTTCTCTTGAGATAATTATATTTTCTTCTGTCAGTCATCAAGGAGCACTGCAAACCAAAGCATACTTTATAAATTAAATTTTCTACTTGATGTGTTACTTTTGAATATATGAGGAGCATAAATTCAAGCAAAAATCCATGTGATATCCAGTTTATGATTAAAAATTCTCACAGGAGAATTCTTTTTCTATCTAGTTCTAAGTTTAAAGTGGATATGTGTATGGCAAAACCAATACAGTAATGTAAATTAAAATAAAGTAAAAATAAAAATTAAAAAAAAGTGGGTATGTATTTTTTTTACAGTCTCTTCTGTGTAAAGAGTTTGCCTATCATTCATTTTATTTTTATAAAACTCCAAAGTATAGCTCTTTTATTCACATCCTCTTCAGCATTTGTTCTTTATAGACTTTTTAATGATTGTTCTGATTGCTGTGAAGGTGATACTTCACTGTAGTTTTGATCTGCATTTTTCTAAAAGTTAGCATTGTTGAGCATCTTTCATGTGCCTTTTGACCATCTGTATATCTTTGGGTGATTGTCTGTTTATGTCTTCTGCCCATTTTTTTTTTTTTTTGATTGGGTTGTTTGTAGTTTTGATACTGAGCTGTATGAGCTATTTGTGTAGTAGTTTGGAAGTTAATTCCTCGTCAGTTGCATCATTTGCAATTATTTTCTCCCAGACCATAGATGTCTTTTCATTTTGTTTATGGTTTCCTTTGCTATGCAAAACTAATAAGCTTGATTATGTTCCATTTGTTTATTTTTGCTTTTGCTTTTATTTCTTTTGCCTTGTGAGACTGATCTAAGAAAAGTATTGCTATGACTTATGATTTATGTCAGAATGTTTTGTCTATGTTTTCTTCTAGGAGTTTTAAGTAATATAAGAAATGTCTTATATTTAAGTCTTTAAGCCATTTGGAGTTGATTTTTTGTGTAGGATGTGAGGGAATGTTCTAATTTCTTTGATTTACATGTGGCTATTGTCACTTCATGGGAAATAGATGGAGAAACAGTGTCAGACTTTATTTTGGGGGGCTCCAAAATCACTGTAGATGATGATTGCAGCCATGAAATTAAAAGACGCTTACTCCTTGGAAGGAAAGTTATGACCAACCTAGATAGCATATTCCAAAGCAGAGACATTACTTTGCCAACAAAGGTCTGTCTAGTCAAGGCTATGGTTTTTCCAGTGGTCATGTATGGATGTGAAAGTTGGACTGTGAAGAAAGCTGAGCGCCGAAGAACTGATGCTTTTGAACTGTGGTGTTGGAGAAGACTCTTGAGAGTCCCTTGCACTGCAAGGAGATCCAACCAGTCCATTTTAAAGGAGATCAGTCCTGGGTGTTCTTTGGAAGGACTGATGATAAAGCTGAAACTCCCATACTTTGGCCACCTCATGTGAAGAGTTGACTCATTGGGAAAGACTCTAATGCTGGGAGGGATTGGGGGCAGGAGGAGAAGGGGTCAACAGAGGATGAGATGGCTGGATGGCATCACCGACTTGATGGACATGAGTCTGAGTGAACTCCGGGAGCTGGTGATGGACAGGGAGGCCTCGTGTGCTGCAATTCATAGAGTCTCAAAGAGTCGAACAGGACTGAGCGACTCAACTGAACTGAACATATTGACCTTTCCTAACACCACTTGCTGAAGAAACTTTCTACACTATTGATGGAAATGTAAATTGGTATAACCATTATGGAGAACAGTTGAGGTTCCTTAAAAAGCTAAGAGTAGAGTTACCATAATGATCCAGCAGTCACACTCCTGGGCATGTGTCTGATAAAGATGAAAACTAATTCAAAAAGATACATGCAGCTCAGTGTTCATAGCAGTACACAGTACTATTTATAGCAGCCAAGGCATGGAAGCAATCCTGTCTATCAACACATGAATGGATAAAGAAGATGTGATGTATACATGCACAGGCACACACACACACACACACACACACACAAACATACATACATATATATATATATATATGGAATGCATATTACACAGGTATAGAAAAGAATGAAATATTGTTATTTTCATCAACATGCATGCACACAGAAATTATCATACTAAATGAAGTCAGATGGAGAAAGAAAAATATATAATATTATTTATAAGTGAAGTCTAAGAAAAGTTATACAAATAAACCTATTTATAAAACAGAAATAGACTCACAAACTAAAGGTTACCAAACATAGTTAACAAAGAGGGAAGGTTGGGTGAGGTATAAATTAGGAGTTTGGGATTAATAAATATATACAACTATATATAAAATAGATAAACCGAAAAGGACCTATTATATAGCACAGGGAACTACATTTAGAATCTGAAATATATATATATATACTCAAATCACTTTGCTGTACACCTGAAACAAATACAATGCAAATTAACTCTACTTCAATAATAAAAAAAAAGAATGAAAAAGTTGTCTTGAAAGAAAATGATGTGTTTTTAAATTTAAAAAAATATAGCCCTTTGAGATTCCAAATTCATCAGGCATGTCATATTAAACTCCTTATGACACATTAAAATCTTTTATCTTTTTTTCTAACCCATGCAGTCTAAAGGGAAGGAGAAACTTCAAAGTCTCTCAAAATTTGGCAGAAGTCTTCAGAATGAAAGTTGGATTTGATACAATCACTTTGCTTCCTAGTTCCTGTTTTCATTTTATTTTAGTCCACTGCAGTTTCCTCACAGTCTCTAGCTTAGTGATGCATTAAAATTTTTTCCAGCTACATATATTTTTTACCTTGAAGTGGAGTTACTCTACAAGAATTATTTTGTCCTTTGTTTTCACTGATAAAATCTGTTAGATACTTATTTTTCCTTCTTACTGTTAGTTACAGATGATTAAATTACACTTGAATATCATTTCATTAAATCCGTGCATTCAATCATGTAAATCAGTATAAGAACTTAAATAAAATTATTCTGCCATTAAAGTTTATTAATGATTTAATTCATTATCCATTAATCAGCTTAATTACATTGATTATGACCTACTTATTCTATAACTGTGTTTTAATTAAAATATTTACATCCATGTTAGAACAGAATTAGATTGTTCCTCAAAAAGCAACTTTGCTGAGAACAGCCATAGCTTTTCACGATAGCAAGATGGTTTTATGCTCACAGAAGAAACTTTTGCTGGAAGTCCCTATCAGGAATCTACAGTCATTTTTATACATTGCTGTAAAAATGTCACTTAATGTGCTGTGTTGTGATGATGTTTATTTGGTTTGCCCTGTTATTCTCTTCTTTTCCACCACTAAATAGGGTTTATTGCTGGAGTTATTTCTTTATGGTAAATTATGGTGTGCTTCCCAGTGTTTTGTTCTGTCAGGACACGGGAGTGCAATTCAGTAAGTAATAGAACTACAAGTACTCTCAAGGTCTCATCAGAGCAATGCTCTATTTGAAGGGATCTGATTTATAATAAACAAAGCGGCCAGGCAGAACTTTGCTGGATGAAAAATTCAAAACTCTAAATAATATATAAAAAGAAAAATAAAATAGAATATATCTCATTGCATCCAGTTATTAGTTGTGAATTTTTTTTGAGTTAAATCTATAAGAGTAAGGATACTTGAATTCTTTAGAGAAAAGACACTAAATAAATCTAACTGGTTGTGAAAACATTGAAAGATACAGCATTTTTCTGAGGAAAAAAATGGAATAAATGTACTTAGGAAGATATATGAAAAATAATGTTTCATAGGAATTTGAAGTAGATATATGGAGAAATGTTTTAAAGTCCTGTATTTTAATATTGCTTTTCAGCACTAAATATATATTTAAATGGGAAACAATAATACAATTAAGGAATAATATTAAAGAAAATAATCTTTTGACTTTCTATTGATATGAAAGAAACTTTAAAATGCTCAGATATCTATGGAAGATGAGTTCATTTTATCTTTGTTTAGCTTATATTGTAGAAAATAACCTTTTCTACTAGTGCATTAAAAGGGCATTTCCTTTTAACATGCAATAATAATTCTCAAAAATATCAACCTATTCTGGATTATATTGCATGTTTTGTTTAGAAATAAATGTATTTTTGGTTATTGAACTTCTGTTCAAATTAGAAAAACAAAATTAAAATTAGAATCAAAACAATATTTCACATGTGTAGCCAGAGTTAGTTATTGTTTTGTGGGCAATAAGGATTTTATACAATGAGAGTAGTAAGAATGGATATATTTTTGTCATTAACAGTCAGTTTGTCAGATTTCAATTTATGGCATGATGATGAGTTAGTAGGTGCTAATATCTTCCTTCCCTGAAGCTAGCCTTATATGTGTCCTAAAGTGAGTTTTGTCAATTATGAATAAAGCTGCTGTAAACATCTATAGGCTGGTTTTTGCATGAAAAGAATTTTTCAGCTCTTTTTTGGGTAAATAATGAGCACAGTTGCTAGACTGTATGTTACCATATGTTTAGTTTTGTAAAAACTTGCAAACTATTTTCCAAACTGGCTGTACCATTTTGCACTCCCATCAACAATGAATGAAACTTACTCCATATCTCTGCCAGCATTTGGTAATTTTAGTGCTTCAGATTTTGGGCACTCTAATAGTTTTAGTGGTATCCCATTGTTTTGCAATACATTTGAAATATTTTTCATCTGTTCTCAACAGTGTGAAGTGTTTTGTAGATCTTTTCATTGTATATTTTATATTTCTAAAATAATAGTTCAAATGTTCTTTCAAACTACATTTATATGGCTCCTCATTCCCATCACCTTCTCCAAAGATCCTATTAACCTTTTCTCAGTGTATGTCTGCCTCCCCTTTAGTCTACATTAATAGAAACAAGCACTGAGAAAAAGTGCTAAAAGAAATACAAATTCTATAGTTCAATTAGATATTCTATCACTAGCATAAATATTCAGATTTTCTCAATACTCGTTTCTTGTTTGACAACCTATTGGCTTTTTCCTGGCACTTTTCATAGCTTTATCTGTCTACCAGCCTATTCCCAGACACTTGTTCTGAGCACTAAATACTCTACATAGCTCTTAATTGATCTCTGCTTAAGTCATTTATCTTACTGATAGTATTTCTAAGCCTCTACTTACTTTCATTTCTGTCCTAATTGTATCAAGTAGATCTGAATTATCTTCTAAAAAAAGGGATAAATGTAATACCATTGCATTTCCTGAGAGTTAGTCCCATTGCACTCATTCTGTATCACTGCTGCTGGATAAATGAGCTCTATTTCAACATATGAATTTTAAAGGAGCCTATTTCTTCTTCCTTTTGCAGTGAACCAAGTAGCAAGATACGGACCAGCAAAGTTAAAGATATAACAAAACAATGAAACGAATTTTTATCTTCCTTTTTTGGAGTCCAAATGTGTTTTGCAATGTTGAGGATCCGGTTCTTGCGCCCTCAGTTTTTTCCAATATTTTCTCTAAGTCTGATATAAGATTGGAAACCCAGACTCCTTTATATAGAGTAACCTCAGAGTATGTTTTGGTAGGTATATTTTCATTTCATTTTCTCCTAAGAATATGTGACTGCAAAAATACCCTTTGCAGTACATGGTCTACAAGTACTGAAGGTTTACATGAATCTACTCTGCTTTCTTCTTCCACACAGCAATAAGTGATGAACATCTTAACGGTACTGAGTTGAACAAAAGGCATAGCAGTAGATTATGTGCTAAACCTCAAAAAGCAATGGGGTTTTACGTGACAAAAGCAAAGATGATCAGGAATTCAGCTTCTATAAAGAAAATTGGTATTTGGAGAACAAGATGACAGAGGAGTGGGTGGACGTGGAATACATCTCTCTCACGGACATCAGGAATACACTTTCAGACACAGAAGTGCATACAGAACACCAGCTGAGAGCAGACAGGAATACCTGACCAGCAGAAAAGAATATATAGAACCACGCAAAACTCGGTGGGACGAAGGAACTAGGGGGGAATAAAGGAGTGTTAGGACTGGACCTATCCTCAGCGGGTGGGGGAGCTGAAGCAGGAATTCAGTCCCCACAGTGGGGCAATTGTCTGAGTCAGAGGAGAAACATTCAAGGCTGAGAGTGAAACAGCTGATCTGTGACAGCCTAAATGGAATGAGAATCATACAGTCCTTGCCACGGCCATACATACCCCAGACAGGGACACAGGAACCCTGGAAAGCCCAGTGGCTGGGAGTTGTAGTTTAGGGATTGTGGAGCAATCCCAGGGCCAGGGCTGCTGTAAGACCCCAGCCAGGGTGCCCCTCTATGTGTCTGATGTGTGAACAACAGAGAAGGACTCCAGGCAAGGGAGCCCTCTAAGTGCCTGCGGGTGGAGCTATAGAGAAAGACAGGCCAAAGAGGCCTTTTGATTGCCAGCTACAAGAGGCTCAAAAAAGACTCTGATAGGGCCATAACTCTGTGGTGGAGGCAGTCCATGTCCCTGCACACTTGGCGCCACCAGGGTCCCAGCAAGCCAAGCAGCTGTGTCATCTTCACGCTCAACTCTAACTGGGACAGAGCTGCCACAGGCAAAAAAAGGTCACGTGTCTGTGCACACAGGGTCACTTCAGTCATGTCTGACTCTTTGCAACCCTGTAGACTGTGGCCTCCCAGGCTTCTCTGTCAGGGGGGTTCTCCAGGCAAGAATACTGGAACATATTGGCCAATACTGGTTGCCATACCCTTCTAAAGCACTATATTTCCTGCTGCCCTAGCTGTCAACTCCTCTGAGTACCTGATTCTGCCGGAATCTCTGTGACCCAAGCAGCTGCACCACCTCCACACTTGGCCCTCACATGGGCAAACCCAAGTCCTCCAGGACAGCCTCAGGAGCAAACCCCAGTGCACGACCACATGCAGAGGTGGAAATATAACCACAACTGAAACCCGGGGGCAGTGTGGCTAAGGAAGAAGACCCAAAGCCTTCCCACCAGCTGGACAAGCTGCCAATTAAATCCACGTGATAACTAGGCAGACTCTGTGTCTATGGAATATATATGTCATTGAGATCTCCCACAAAAGAAAATGCACTAGTTCTGATAGCTGTGGACATTGGAGGTAAGAACATAGAGGAGTAGGAACAGATTAGAATATGAGCTGCCCCCACAGCAGGTCCAGAGATCAGCACAATGTTGGAGGGTGTCCTAGGGAAGTGAGGTGGATTGTGACTGCCAGCGAGGGAAAGGACTCTGACAGCTTTGAATAAAAAAAAATTTATTATTCTTATGTTTTTACTTTTTCTGTAGATTGTTTTGTATTTTTTCTATTTTTTTCCCTCCCCACCCACCCCTGCCCACTGCAGTTGTCAATTTTATTGCCACTATGAAATCTAATTAAGCTTTTGAGCTTTTTTCCTGTTCTCAGTCACATTTTTTTTATTGTTGGGCTGCCTCTATGTTGGGCTTTTGCAGTTCTGTGGTTTTCCTTTTTTTTTTTTTTTCTTTTCTCTTTTTTTAATTTTAATTTTTTAGACCTATTACTATTTTTCTACATTTATCCCTTTGTTTGATTTTCCCACTGTTCTTTTCCCCTTGCAGTTAATCTTTAATGTATATAAATCTTCTTTATCTACCTCTATTTAACTTTGCATACCTAATCTTTCTTTCTTTCCTTTTCTCTCAACATATTTGTTAGTTTTGTTTTCATTGCTTTATTCCCCAATTTGCACCTTACTTTAGTTTTGTTTTCCAGTTTGTGCTTTAGTTAGTCTTGTTCTTAACTGGTAGATATAATTTTTGGTTTCCTTTGTTTGCCGGGTCAGTCTATTGTACTGAATTTTTGTTGAACTGTTTTGATTTTACTTATGGTTGTATATGTATATGTGTATATTCAGTCACACATTTTATTGTTGTTATAAACCTCTGCCTCTATGTGGTCTTTTGCAGTTCTGTGGAGTTATCCTTTTTTCTTTTAAAAAATTTTTTTAACTTCTTATATTTTTCTACATTTATTCCTTTGTTTGCCTTTCCTACTGTTCTTTTCCATTGAAGTTAATCTTCAATATATATAAAACTTCTTCATCTACCTCCATTTAAATGTGCACATCTATTCTTTCTTTCTTTTCTTTCCTCTCAACATATTTGTTAGTTTTGTTTTCATTGCTTTATTCCCCACTTGGCATCATGCTTCAGTTTTGTTTCCCAGTTTGTCCTTTAGATAGTTTTTTTCTTAATGTAAATATAATTTTTATTTCCTTTGTTAACCAGGTCAATCTACTGTACTTTATTTTTGTTGGACTGCTTTGAGTTTGCTCATGGATTTATATGTATGTGTGCATATTGCATTATTTTAATTGTTATTTGCCTGATTTTGTAACTGCCATTTCTCTGGGGTTTGTCTTTGGTTTCTCATTTTCAGATATTTGTTTTAATCTCAGTGCCATAACAATCAACTTGTGGAGTCTTCATTCCTGACCAGAGATCAAGCCCTGAATCATTGGAGTAGGAACACTGGCTCCAAGACCTTAGATATTACCAGAGAACTAACCTTTCAGTTCAGTTCAGTTCAGTCACTCAGTCGTGTCAGACTCTTTGCCACCCCAAGAATCGCAGCACACCAGGCCTCCCTGTCCATCGCCAACTCCCGGAGTTCACACAAACTCATATCCATCGAGACGGTCATGCCATCCAGCCATCTCATCCTCTGTCGTCCCCTTCTCCTCCTGCCCCCAATCCCTCCCAGCATCAGAGTCTTTTCCAATGAGTCAGCTCTTTGCATGAGGTGGCCAAAGTACTGCAGTTTCAGCTTTAACATCATTCCTTCCAAAGAACACCCAGGACTGATCTCCTTTAGAATGGACTGGTTGGATCTCCTTGCAGTCCAAGGGACTCTCAAGAGTCTTCTCCAACACCACAGTTCAAAAGCATCAATTCTTTGGCACTCAGCCTTCTTCACGTCCAACTCTCACATCCATACATGGCCACTGGAAAAACCATAGCCTTGACTAGGCAGATCTTTGTTGGCAAAGTAATGTCTCTGCTTTTGAATATGCTATCTAGGTTGGTCATAACTTTCCTTCCAAGAAGTAAGCGTCTTTTAATTTCATGGCTGCGATCACCATCTGCAGTGATTTTGGAGCCCCAAAAAATAAAGTCTGACACTGTTTCCACTGTTTCCCCATCTATTTCCCATGAAGTGATGGGACCAGATCCCATGATCTTCGTTTTTTGAATGTTGAGCTTTAAGCTAACTTTTTCGCTCTCCTCTTTCACTTTCATCAAGAGGCTTTTTAGTTCCTCTTCACTTTCTGCCATAAGGGTGGTGTCATCTGCATGTCTGAGGTTATTGATATTTCTCCCAGCACTCTTGATTCCAGCTTGTGCTGCTTCCAGCCCAGTGTTTCTCATGATGTACTCTGCATAGAAGTTAAATAAGCAGGGTGACAATATACAGCCTTGACGTACTCCTTTTCCTGTTTGGAACCAGTCTGTTTTTCCATGTCCAGTTCTAACTGTTCCTTTCTGACCTGCATATAGGTTTCTCAAGAGGCAGGTCAGGTCGTCTGGTATTCCTATCCCTTTCAGAATTTTCCAGTTTATTGTGATCCACACAGTCAAAGGCTTTAAGCAAGAAATACAGTTAACTTGTAGAACAAGTAACTTGATAGTGTATATTAAAGATTGAAAAGACTATCCAAACTATCTAAAATTAAGTGATTTTAGAATGGTTGGTAAATACAAGTTTGCTGATATAAATGCATATTTTATATACAGTCTATAAGCAAGTAGAAAATGAATCTTCCAGATAAAATCATTAGAAAATCGTCAGAGATATCAAATATCTAGAAGCAAAATAAAAATGTTTGAGAGATCAATATTGAAAACTACAAATCACCGTTGAAAGATTGATGATCAGATTAAATAACATGCAGTGTTCATGTGGCAACAGTCTCAATATTATAAAGTTGTTAATTCAATCATAGTATTTTTAACATTTATATGAAAATGCAAAGGGCCAAAATTATCTGCAGCAGTTTTGAACTAGAAGGCACAATATCAGCCATGAAGATCTAGTAAGACATATAGTTATTAAGATGCATACTATTGGCAAAAAGATAGAAATAAATAAACAGAATAAATAGGTCAGAGGTCATCTGTATTATGGAAAAGTTCAGTGGTAAAAGCCCATGTTTTGAATAAATGAAGCTAATCAATTGGATATTTATGCAGGCAAAACAATAAACTTGCTCAGTATCATTTATAAAAATAAGTCCTAGGGGTATTTCAGATCTAAATGTAAAAGTTAAAAAAAAACTTGTATAATTAAATTTAGATAAGTGTCTTTATGACTTTGATTTATGCAAATATTTCTAACCAGAATATATTACCCACAGAGAAAAAGGGGTAAATTTTATCATAATCAAATTAAGTTTATCAAAAGATATTTTAAGAAAAAAGGCAAACCAAAAAATTGGAAGATGTATAGTTTAGTTCAGTTGCTCAGTTGTGTCTGACTCTTTGTGACCCCATGAACTGCAGCACGCCAGTCCTCCCTGTCCATCACCAACTCCCAGAGTCTACACAAACCCATGTCCATTGAGTTGTGATGCCATCCAACCATCTCATTCTCTGTCATCCCCTTCTCCTCCTGCCCTCAATGTTTCCCAGTATCAGGGTCTTTTCAAATGAGTCAGCTCTTTGCATGAGGTGGCGAAAGTACTGCAGTTTCAGCTTTAACATCATTCTTTCCAAAGAACACCCAGGACTGATCTCCTTTAGGATGGACTGGTTGGATCTCCATGCAGTCCAACGGACTCTCAAAAGTCTTCTCCAACACCACAGTTCAAAAGCATCAATTCTTCGGTGCTCTGCTTTCTTTATCGTCCAACTCTCACATCCATACATGACCACCGGAAAAACCATAGCCTTGACAAGATGGACCTTTGCTGGCAAAGTAATGTCTCGGCTTTTTATATGCTGTCTAGGTTGGTCATAACTTTCTTCCAAGGAGTAAGCATCTTTTAATTTCATGGCTGCAGTCACCATCTGCAGTGATTTTGGAGCCCAGAAAAATAAAGTATGGCACTGTTTCCACTGTTTCCCCATCTATTTCCCATGAAGTGATGGGACCAGATGCCATGATGCTCGTTTTCTGAATGTTGAGCTTTATGACAACTTTTTCACTTTCCTCTTTCAGTATCATCAAGAGGCTCTTTAGTTCTTCACTTTCTGCCATAAGGGTGGTATCATCTGCATATCTGAGGTTGTTGATATTTCTTCCAGCAATCTTGATTCCAGCTTGTACTTCCTCCAGCCCAGTGTTTCTCATGATGTACTCTGCATAGAAGTTAAATAAGCAGGGTGACTATATATAGCCTTGACATACTCCTTTTCCTATTTGGAACCGGTCTGTTGTTCCATCTCCAGTTCTCTCTATTGCTTCCTGACCTGCATACAGGTTTCTCAGAAAGCAGGTCAGGTGGTCTGGTATTCCCATCTCTTTCAGAATTTTACACAGTTTATTGTGAACCACACCGTCAAAGGCTTTGGCATAGTCAATAAAGCAGAAATAGATGTTTTTCTGGACCTTTCTTGCTTTTCGAAGATCAGCGATGTTGGCAGTTTGATCTCTGGTTCCTCTGCCTTTTCTAAAACCAGCTTGAACATACACCCATTTGAATGCAGAGTTCTAAAAAATAGCAAGGAGAGAAAGAAAAGCCTTCCTCAGCGATCAATGCAAAGAAATAGAGGAAAACAACAGAATGGGAAAGACTAGAGATCTCTTCAAGAAAATTAGAGATACCAAGGGAACATTTCATGCAAAGATGGGCTCAATTAAGGACAGAAATGGTATGGACCTAACAGAAGCAGAAGATATTAAGAAGAGGTGGCAAGAATACACAGAAGAACTCTACAAAAAAGATCTTCACCATCCAGATAATCACGATGGTGTGACCACTGACCTAGAGCCAGACATCCTGGAATATGACGTCAAGTGGGCCTTAGGAAGCATCACTATGAAAAAGCTAGAGGATGTGATGGAATTTCAGTTGAGCTCTTTCAAATCCCGACAGATGATGCTGTGAACATGCTGTACTCAATATGCCAGCAAATTTGGAAAAGTCAGCAGTGGCCACAGGACTGGAAACGGTCAGTTTTCATTCCAATCCCAAAGGAAGATGTATATGTCAGACATAATTTAGAATTAACTTGCAAATACTATATTCAAAAGAACTCACAAATACTATCTACAAATCAATAAGAAAACTACGGTGCACCTAAAAAGAAAATGGTAACACTGTAAACAGGTGTTTTACCAAAATGACATTCCAGTAGGCAATAAGCATATGAAAAAGCATTTATCATTAGTCATCATGGAAAACAATATGAAGTACCACTATATAGTCACAACAATTACTAAAATGAAGTAGTCAAGACCAGTTATCATCAAGAATGTGGACCAAATGAAACTTTCATATGCTGCTGATAGGATACATAGTCACAGAAGAGAAAAACTGCTGAAATCTCAAATTAAAATCTTGAAAGAAATTGAGGGGGATAGTTACAACACATGCAGAGGAACAAAGATTAGAATTATAGCAGTCTTGTTAGAAGGCAATGAAATCATGGAAGGAAAGAAAAAAACGAAGGAAGGAATATGTCAGCCCAGCATTCTAGGCAAATAAAAACTTTTCCAGGCAAATAAAAAAGCTGAGATAATTTATTGAAAACCATGTATCATCTCCCAAGTTTACTCAAATGGAAAGTTTGAGTTTCCTCTGTGGTTCAGCTGGTAAAGAATCCGCCTGCAAAGTGGGACACCTGGGTTCGATCCCTGGTTTGAGAAGATCCCCCGAGGAAGAGAATGGCTACCCACTCTAGTTTTTGGCCTAGAGAATTCCATGGACTATATTATCCATGGGGTCACAAAGAGTCGGACATGACCAAGCGACTTTCACTTACCAGCATTCTGTATCCAGCAAAAGGATCTTTTAAAAAATTGAGGTAAAATGATAACTTTTCCAGGCCAAAAAAAAAAAAACTAGATAATTTTTGAAAGCTGTGTATCTTATCTTCCAGATTTACTGAAATGGAAGGGTTGTGGTCATCACGATATATTTCAAGCACTATAATTCAAGTGATTTGGGTAATACCATCTCCAGTATATGAAACTGCATAGAGATAAAGCACATGAGTCATATTTTGAACACATTGACATAGCTGCATTTATGAGTCTACTCATCCCCAAAATGGTGGACAATAAGACTATGGTCTACAAAATATTCATGGTTGTAGATTCATTATAGTCAATAAAAGAAGAGTGTGAGCTCTAATTGACAAGGAATACTGTACATACATGCCTGGTTGTTCAGATATTGTTGGTGTTTTATCAAGCCTTATCTGAATTGAAGCCAGTAAGATACTCCTTTCTGAGAGCTGGGATATATTGTCATGTTCTGATAATCATTGAAGAAATGCATATGTTTTTACAGTAATATTAGAAATGATAGTTTGGGTATATGTGGCAGTAAAATTTATAAAATATAAGTAGTAGTTTTAAAATAAAGTAGTATTAAGAACTATCTCCAAAAATTCAGTATATTTCATACACACTATTTATTTAGAAATAGAAGAAGAAGAAGAAATCTTAGAGACGAAAAAGGAGATAGTTTGATGCAGATATAGCTTATGGTATGGTGATGCCAAAAAAGAGACCAAAGAGAAGACTGTAGAACTAGAGGCAGAAAATAATTATTCAATCATAAGCCTACATTTTCATAGTGTAGAAATGTAATCTTTACACACACACATACCTTTTTGAATAATTGTTATCAAAGTCTTGCCTAGACCTAGAATCTGTGGGATTTTAATTAGCAGATCTAGCAAGAAAAGTTTCCAAGGTAAGATATTGTTAATCAGGTATTGTGAACAGTTGGATTCTAAGTCACATTGTAATTTGGGAATGTTTATGATATAACTGGAGGCTGCAAATGCTTTTAAAGTCTTTGAATGAAGAAACAAAGAACATAAATCCTAATTCATGTTGAAAAATAAAAATTCAGTTGCAGATTTGTATCTGCAATAAGTTTTGAAGGGTTATTTGATAAAAATTCCTTGTAGATGTCCAGACATCACAAGTTGTATGTTATTGCCTGTGAAATGCAACCATCAGTCATGTTACTAATTGATAGTCAGCAGGAAATGATATCCAGTGTAAGATTAATAGGTGCCAGTTTGAAAGAATTTCAATCTTGAATAGAATGAGAGGATGTAAGATGGAGAATCTCAGATATGTGCCCTTAGGAAGACAGAACTTAGGGACTCAGACTGATTTCTCCTGATTTACAGGAAATTATTGATGTCACAGTTTTCTTGGATAGTGGGAGGTTTTCTCTTATCAACCTTGGGAAGTTTTATGAGAGGCATGAACAGAAGATGACCCAGGTTGAGTTGTCTCAGAAAGTGGACTGCGTTGAACTTTGTCTGTGTGACTGGGTTAACTTTCTCTGTCTGGGAAGTTTTCAAGGCTGGTTTCCTTTTGTTAGGGATTTTACTGACTCTAACTGAACCCTTGCCGCCTCTTTATATTCCTTGCACATAAATACTAATTCAGTGGAATTGCCTGTAGCTTACTATTGTTTGCTTGTCCTGAGTTGCAATTCCTCTGCTATTCCTGACTAAACTCCCTTTTCTCTTTTTGCTTGTCTGTTTACCTCTTTATTTCAGTCAACAAAAGCTAGATGACTTTCTGAGCTTAGGAGGCAGAGTTTCAACTCGGTGCATCTAATTCCTCTCTTAGCTTCTGGATAATTAATACACAGATTTAAGCAATTCTTTGTCTTTTCAAATGCAGAAGAGATGCATTACTTTCCTAATATGCAAAATAACAAAATATATTTAAAACAGACATATGAAAATAAAAAGAAAATCAAACAGAAAGCAGAATGACACCAGAATTATAGGCTAAAATAAAAAAAGAATTATTCATGATAATAAGTGAGGATTTTAACCAAAATATCAGTCCTCAATCTTAGTAAATAAAGGAAAATCAGAGTATTAAATGAAATTAGATAAACTATAATGAAATTTTTTTTATCTTTGTAGGATCAAGAAGGAGAATAGTAGATTGAGAACTGTGATATTAAACCATATATTTGACTTTAAACTATTTACCAAACTAAGTTATTGCAAGAATTAGCCTCTTGGTGTAGGGAGAAGGGAACCCTCATACACTGTTTGTGGAAATGTAAATTTGTACAGCCACTGTGGAGAACAGTATGGAAGTTCCTTAAAAAACTAAAAATAGAACTACCATATGATCCTATAATCCCATTCTTGGGCATGTATCTGGAGAAACAAAAGATTTGAAAGGACACTTGGACTCCAGTGTTCATTGTAGCACTGTTTACAATAGACAAGACATGAAGGCATGCTAAGTGTCTATTGACAGAAGAATGGATAAATATGTGGTACATGTATATACAAGGGAATATTACTCAGCCATTAAAAAGAATAATGCCATTTGCAGCAAAATGCATGGACCTAGAGACTGTCATACTGAATGAATAAAGTCAGACAGAGGAGAGATGCCGCATGACATATATTATATCCAGAATCTAAAAAGAAACGATACAAAAGAGCTTACTTAAAGAGAAAGAGATTCATAGACTTAGAAAACAACTTATGGTTGCTGGGGTGGGTGAAGGGATAATTAGAGAGTTTGGGAAGGTCACATAGACACTGCAATATTCAAAATGGATAACCACCAAGGACCTATTGTATAGCACAAGGATCTCTACTCTGTGTTATGAGCCAGCCTAGAAGAGAGGAGGGTTTGGGGGAGAATGGGTAAATGTATATGTACTGCTGAGTCCCTTCGCTAGTCACCTGAAACTACCACAACATTGTTAATTAGCTATACCTCAATATTGGAGAAGGCAATGATACCCCACTCCAGTACTCTTGCCTGGAAAATCCCATGGATGGAGGAGCCTGGTGGGCTGTAGTCCATGGGGTCGCTAAGAGTCAGGCACGACTGAGCAACTTCACTTTCACTTTTCACTTTCATGCATTGGAGAAGGAAATGGCAACCCATTCCAGTGTTCTTGCTGGAGAATCCTGGAGATGGGGGAGCCTGGTGGGCTGCCGTCTATGGGGTCGCACAGAGTCAGACATGACTGAAGGACTTAGCAGCAGCATACCTCAATATAAAATTAAAAGTTTAAAGTTAAAAACAAAGAATGTAAACTTCAGGAAAAAAAAATTAGCCCTTTTAAACTGTCCATAAAATATTTTTAAAAAGTAATCATGTACCATATTAAAAAAGTTAATCTAAAGAGGTAAACTTTTTGTATATTATATGTATATACCAAAGTTTTTCCTCCCACCACAGAACCAAAGGAATGGGACATGAGCTAGAAACTGAATGCCAGAACCCTTTCAGAAGCAAAGAGCCTGTTGTCCAGGAAGATCTGGTGCTGGAGCCCCTTTACTATTCTGCCGGGGTCCAGCCTCGGTGGATCCAGGGTGATTCGAAGGTGGAGACGGAGTCGGCGAGAAAAACACTTTTAGAAATAGAAGATTAGATTAGGAAATAATAGTATAGTAGGAAAATTTAGATGGAGAAAAGAAGGCTGAATAACTTGATTTATGTGGAATACCAATCACCACCTACATAGGCCACAGGCGTCTTTCCGTTCTCCCGAAGAGAGGAGGCACTGAGGCCTCCCCGGTCCAATCTTAGAAGCCCAGGCATAATTAGTAGGCTTGGTGAGGACCCACTCCCCAGATGGAAATTCAGCCAGAAGAGGAAAGAAAGAATGACACGGGGGGAATCAGCCTTTCCAGAAACTGATCCCATTTTCTTTATTTTCAGGTTTGCTTATATACCTTTTTTACACATAGGGATGAATACAGAGTCACGTGGGGGTCAGCAGTCCTGACCTTTATCAAAATCAGGTGCTTTACATAAAAAAAGGTCTTAGGGGTTTTACATCATCTTCTGGCCATGAGGCCTCTGACACTTTATGACTCTCTCTTTCTGATAACCAAAAAACTTATTTTTTCCAAGGGTGGTTTTTCTTAAACCAGGCACCACCCTCCAAATAAAGTTACATTCCTATAGGGTGAGGTGTAGTGAGTTACAATCAAGAAAGGAATTTATTTAACTCAAGGTTAACATGATTAATCTTAAAAGGTTAATACTTATTTTTTATATGCTAGTTATATTTATTATAAGGGCAGGGAATATGGAGATTTAACAGCAAAACATCAGCCCAACAAATGAAATCCCTTCACCAATGTTCCCCTTAAGATCTATTCAGTCTTAAGATAATGATAAAGTTACATTTTTACATAGCAAGGACACAGTGATTTATAACAAAGTACAGTGATCTATAACAAAGGAGAAAATTCATTAACTCAACAAATCTAGTATTGCTAACATCAAAAACTACTATATTTCTTTTTCTATATTCCAAATACATTGATTAATATATTCCCAGGTACCTAAGGACATGGAGGCCTGGCGGCAATCATTGACTCAACAATGAGAAAAGCCCTGTGCTAATTAAGACCTTCAAAATACCCCAAACTCTGTGCTATTTATGGTTGAGAGGTAGTAAACAATCACGTGCTCCGTAGTGGCAGGAGTATGGATAATCCTATCACACAAGCTAGTTTGCCAGCAGAGAGGTTTGACCTGAGACACCCTTGTCACACCCAAGGGCAGGGAATTAGTAGCAATTATTCCCTGGTGGCTCAGAGGTTAAAGCGTCTGCCTCCGATGCGGGAGAACCGGGTTCGATCCCTGGGTTGGGAAGATCCTCTGGAGAAGGAAATGGCAATCCACTCCAGTATTCTTGCCTGGAGAATCCCATGGACTGAGAAGCCTCGTAGGTTACAGGCCACGGGGTCCCAAAGAGTTGGACATGACTGAGCGACTTCACCTTCACCTTCACCTTCACCTTTCTCCTGGAGTAGAAACTGTCCCATAAGGGAATCTATGCTGTTCTCATTTTTCAGAAAGTCATGCTTTTAGTCAGGTAAGGAAAGCTCTGAGGAAGTTTTTTTTTTTTTTTTTCACTTGTTGAATCTTAAATGTTTTAATCTTAAAATAATAATAAATACTCTCTGGGTCTCTGAGTAACTTCCCACAATATGTTTTGTTGCATCTTGCAGTGCTCCAATTTCCAGTGAGGCTGAGCATACTTTGCTTGACAGGTTTTTGGGTTTCTTAAAGGATCTGTTCATCCCTCCTTGAAGGGGCTTGTCTTTCTGGAATTTAAGTTACTTGATTACCTGGAGACCTCAGGTCCCTAATGTGTTCAAGAAAACTATGGTTTGTAGTTTTTCCACCAGAAGAGAGGGGAGTTTCCTAAGGGGGTTGGGTGAGATGTGAGAGATATAGGTTATGAAAATGAAATAAATGAAAGCCAGAAAGATGAATGTCATAATCCTGGAGATGAAATGGCTGTAGTTCAAAGGATAGAACAGAAGTCACAGTTAAAATACCAACACCTGTGTTTTTAGTTTTTTCCCTAAGAAACTTCCCCTGTCTGTAACCAAGTCGAAGTTCATACTGCTGGCTGCACTACAGGTCAGAAATTGCAAGATAATTGTTGGGGCAAAGAATAGAGACTTTATTCAGAAAGCTAGAAGACTGAGAAGAAGGGTGGACTTGTGTCCCAAAGAACCATCTAATCCAGGTTTGGATGCTGCTGCTGCTAAGTCGCTTCAGTCGTGTGTGACTCTGTGCGACCCCATAGACGGCAGCCCACTAGGCTCCGCTGTCTCTGGGATTCTCCAGGCAAGAACGCAGGAGTGGGTTGCCATTTCCTTCTCCAATGCATGGAAGTGAAAAGCGAAAGTGAAGTTGCTCAGTCGTGCCCGACTCTTAGCGACCCCATGGACTGCAGCCCACCAGGCTGCTCCATCCATGGGGTTTTCCAGGCAAGAGTACTGGAGTGGGGTGCCATTGGATGCTAGTTTCTTTTATATAGAAAAGAGGGGAAGGTTAGGAGGTAAAAACAGCAATCAGTTGTTGCAAATGTTTCCTGATTCCAGCCAAACTACAGAGATCTGTCAATTTCTTTCCTGCAGCCATTCCAAGGTGGGTGTGGTCAGTATGTTTCTTGTGAGCTTAAACAAAGATACTTTAGCCTAACACTCAGGCATGGAAGCAGTGTTCCTATGGGGACACTATGTATACAGCTTTCACTATGTATACTGTAAGCTGTACATAACCCTGTAGTGATTCAGTTCAGTTCAGTTCAGTTGCTCAGTCGGGTCTGACTCTTTGCGACCCCATGAACTGCAGCACACCAGGCCTCCCTGTCCATCACCAACTCCTGGGGTTCACTCAAACTCACGTCCATCGAGTTGATGATGCCATCCAGCCATCTCACCCTCTGTCATCCCCTTTTCCTCCTGCCCCCAATCCCTCCCAGCATCAGTCTTTTCCAATGAATCGACTCTTCGCATGAGGTGGCCAAAGCACTTAACTTGCAGCAAAAGCAACAGAATACAAAAGTTAAAGTAAAAGGAACAGATCCAATATGGAGTTGGATTTGTTCTTCCTGTTACAAATCTGTAGGCTGTAGCATCTCAGTGGTTAAGAACCTGAATTTGAAACCAGTCAATCTGGTTTTGAATCATGACTCTCCTTCCTATCATTTATGGTATCCTGGGAAAGGTTTCCTCTCTATACAATAGTTTTTCATCTTAAAATGGGGAAGTTAATACTACTTACCTCACAAGATTGAAATTAAATGGGTTCACCAATAAGATACGTCACTACATTTAAATAGTTTAAATAAAGTTCTCTGCCACTCATTTTATCTTGCTAATCACTTAATTGTGTGTACATTAAAAAAAAAAAAATACTAATGTAAAAGCTTAAAGTATGCCTTCCCCAGGGTAGGCTAACATTAAATGATGGAAACTGGACTGAAACTCAATGTTCTTAATCTTCAGAAGATATTCCTGGTTCTTCTCTATGCAGTTTTTTGCTGGTCATTTTTTTTTTCTATTTCCTATCTTAAAAAAAAAAAAAGATTAATGATTTCAATCTACAGTCACTTCTAGCAATTAAATTATGTACTCTAAATACAACATGAATTTACAACATGCATCAGCTCATGTTAGATTAAATTTTCTGTGGTAATTCACATTTATATTTCATAGGCCTAACCATATGCTACATAAAATAAATCCTTATCTTTCACTCCAAATCAGAGGAAATATAGTTTAATGCTCTAGTCATGACCCAAGAGCTCCTATTTGAACCTAAAATCATCTTTTTATACCTTGCTTGTATCCTACCTTCCCTAAGAGAAAATTCAGTTGATGTAACCTGTCACACAAAGAAAATAAACTCTATGGATCGTTACCAGCATCCAACAGCTAATATCTTAAAAAAAAAAAAAGATAAAACACGCATGAGCCTTTTTTTATGTTTATGCTTAAGGCAAACTTACTGGCTGTTTTTCTGTAAGACATACTTTCTTTTACTCTATACTGAAAAGCTTAAAAATAACAGTCTACTTGTAAAAGTAGCTGCCAATAGACAGTTTATGTTCTGCATCATACCACCATAAAACAGGTATATTTTGATTAAAGAAAAAAGATTAAAACTCAGCATAAAGCTAAGTTAATTACTATTGTGGCAACATAGATGTATGATTTATAACAGATATTCAAATGAGGATGTTTTAAATGGATGGATTTCGAGGTTTTCATTCCATCTGTATGACATTCAGCTCTAGAACTCTCCTGAGGCAGTGCAACAGAGAAGGAGGGAATAGATCCCTAGGTAAGAAGTCAACATCAGTCATGTAAATAATGTGTCATCAACAGCCATTGAATCCCTTCTTGATATAAGGACTTCAATTACTCCTCTCTTTAAGTACAAATTTAGCACTTGACCTTTTACACCTATAAGCTGAAAACCTACAGTTAAATAATTAAATGTAGTAAAATGAATTCAACCCCATTAAGTCAATTTGAAAGGAGAAGCAGTAAGTGCAAGCCTGATTACAGCTGTTAGCCCACTTGGGTACTATTATTTGAGTAGTTGTTCACCAAAGAAAGATAAAGAAGTATTAAAAAAAAAAAAAAACTTGAATCAAAACACAGCAACAGTTTAACAATTTTCTAGGGCACTATTTTAAACTTCACTACATAGTTTACACCTTTTTTTCGTAATAAATGGCTGGCTGAATAGTTAAGGTCCAGGGTGATGCTAAGAGCATATATTGTATTGGGCTATTAAAAAATGATGCTTTGGATAGTAATGGATAGCAGAAAATGCCATCCCCAAAGGTGCCACTCTGGCATAGGATTATTTTGAGCTGAAGACAGTTGAGAAGCAGATATTAGAAAAAGTCTCTGGCCCCATTTGCCTTAAAGTAGGATACAAATTTGTAGAGATATCTCCGTCCCCTCTCTATTAGGGGTCCCATGTACCTCCCCTACCAGAGAAAACTCCAAACTGTCCTGAGCCTTATGATCACCATCAGAGGACTCTATGTAACAAACCTTGCTAGAACTAGCCTCTGATTAATGTTGATTTCCACATATGTTTGCCTTCCTACAATTTGCTGCCCCAGTAGATCAAAGTCCTTTTCCTTTGTCTCGCTATATCTCTAAAATTTTATTGTTCTTTTGTTAAGATGCTTACATAAGCACAAGTTTTTGCCACCTGTTTGAGATACACACTACTGAGTGGTCCATGGGTGTGTGTACACATGTTAATAAACTTATTTGTTTTTTGCATGTTAATCTTTCTTTTGTGTCTAATACTCAGGACCCTAATAAGACAATCTATGATAATAGAAAAAGATTTATTCTCTCCTCTGTAACAGAATGGCAGTGGAAACAAAGAGGCTGGAAATATTAACTCTAGATATTTAACTTAGATTTGTGTGAAAGGAAGGAGAGGCAGAACCCTCTCCCTACCAAGCTGCTGCTGCTGCTGCTAAGTCGCTTCAGTCGTGTCTGACTCTGTGCAACCCCATAGATGGCAGCCCACCAGGCTCCCCCGTCCCTGGGATTCTCCAGGCAAGAACACTGGAGTGGGTTGCCATTTCCTTCTCCAATGCATGCATGCATGCTAAGTCGCTTCAGTCATGTCTGACTCTGTGCGACCCCATGGACAGCAGCCCACCAGGCTCCTCTATCCACGGCTTTCTCTAGGCAAGAATACTGTCGTGGGTTGCCTACCAAGCAGGCAGAGATAAAGGGAGAAATCTGCACATTGGATAAGAACAATTTTAAAAAGTGAGTGAAAAATCCTAAAATGCTGCTTCCTTTAAAGATTCATAAATAGGACAGACGTGTGGATTGACTAGTGACGAAAATAGAGAGAAGATACAAATAAACAAAATGAAAGATTTACTCCTGAAGGCACTCACTGAAACAATTCTTTATTGAGCCTTTATATGGCTCCAGGTGCTCTTCTTTCTGTGCATTAAGTAAGTAGCTGTAGGAAAAAACCAACAGACCAAGCTCCATTCCTTTAAGGAACTTCAATTCGAGTGGGCAGAAACAAAGTTTAAAATAAATAAAACACTGTGCAGTGTATTAGAGGATGATGAGTACAAGGATGCAGAGTAAGCAGGGAAGGGGAGGGAGTGCTGGCTGACAGTTGCAGTTCTAAGCAGGATGGTCTAGGAGGGACATGATGACAGAGTGCATTTTATCAACAGTAAACCCTTGACATATTGCTAAATTCAGACTTAAATAGAAGAAAGTAGGGAAGACCACTAGACCATTCAGGTATGACCTAAATCAGTCCCTTATGATTATACAGTGGAAGTGAGAAATAGATTTAAGAGCCTAGATCTGATAGATGGAGTGCCTGATGATCTGTGGACAGAGGTTTGTACACTGTACAGGAGACAGGGATCAAGACCATCCCCATGGAAAAGAAATGCAAAAAAGCAAAATGGCTGTCTGGGGAGGCTTTACAAATAGCTGTGAAAAGAAGAGAAGTGAAAAGCAAAGGAGAAAAGGAAAGATATAAGCATATGAATGTAGAGTTCCAAAGAATAGCAAGGAGAGATAAGACAGCCTTCCTCAGCGATCAATGCAAAGAAATAGAGGAAAACAACAGAAAGGGAAAGACTAGAGATCTCTTCAAGAAAATTAGAGATACCAAGGGAACATTTCATGCAAAGATGGGCTTGATAAAGGACAGAAATGGTACAGACCTAACAGAAGCAAAAGATGTTAAGAAGAGGTGGAAAGAATACACAGAAGAACTGACAAAAAAGATCTTCATGACCTGGATAATCATGATGGTGTGATCACTCACCTAGAGCCAGACGTCCTGACATGTGAAGTCAAGTGAGCCTTAGAAAGCATCACTACGAACAAAGCTAGTGGAGGTGATGGAATTCCAGTTGAGCTGTTTCAAATCCTGAAAGGTGATGCTGTGAAAGTGCTGCACTCAATATGCCAACAAATTTGGAAAAGTCAGCAATGGCCACAGGACTGCAAAAGGTCAGTTTTTCTTCCAATCCCAAAGAAAGGCAATGCCAAAGAATGCTCAGACTACCGCACAATTGCACTCATCTCACATGCTGGTAAAGTAATGTTCAAAATTCTCCAAGCCAGGCTTCAGCAATACGTGAACTGTGAACTCCCTGATGTTCAAGCTGGGTTTAGAAAAGGCAGAGGAACCAGAGATCAAATTGCCAACATCCGTTGGATCATGGAAAAAGCAAGAGAGTTCCAGAAAAACATCTATTTATGCTTTATTGACTAAGCCAAAGCCTTTGACTGTGTGGATCACAATAAATTGTGGAAAATTCTGAAAGAGATGGGAATACCAGACCACCTGACCTGCCTCTTGAGAAACCTATATGCAGGTCAGGAAGCAACAGTTATAACTGGACATGGAACAACAGACTGGTTCCAAATAGGAAAAGGAGTACGTCAAGGCTGTATATTGTCACTCTGTTTTTTTAACTTATATGCAGAGTACATCATGAGAAAGGCTGGGCTGGAAGAAGCACAAGCTGGAATCAAGATTGCCGGGAGAAATATCAATAACCTCAGATATGCAGATGACACCACCCTTATGGCAGAAAGTGAAGAGGAACTAAAAAGCCTCTTGATGAAAGTGAAAAAGTTGGCTTAAAGCTCAACATTCAGAAAACGAAGATCATGGCATCTGTTCCATCACTTCATGGGAATTAGATGGGGAAACAATGGAAACAGTGTCAGACTTTATTTTTTGGGGCTCCAAAATCACTGCAGATAGTGATTGCAGCCATGAAATTAAAAGACACTTAACTCCTTGGAAGGAAAGTTATGACCAACCTAGATAGCATATTCAAAAGCAGAGACATTACTTTGCCAACAAAGGTCTGTCTAGTCAAGGCTATGATTTTTCCTGTGGTCATGTATGGATGTGAGTTGGACTGTGAAGAAGGCTGAGTGCCGAAAATTGATGTTTTTGAACTGTGGTGTTGGAGAAGACTCTTGAGAGTCCCTTGGACTGGAAGGAGATCCAACGAGTCCATTCTAAAGGAGAGCAGTCCTGGGTGTTCTTGGAAGGGCTAATGCTAAAGGTGAAGCTCCAGTACTTTGGCCACCTCATGCGAAGAGTTGACTCATTGTAAAAGATCCTGATGCTGGGAGGGATTGAGGGCAAGAGGAGAAGGGGACGACAGAGGATGAGATGGCTGGATGGCATCACCGACTTGATGGACATGATTTTGGGTAAACTCCGGGAGTTGGTGATGGACAGGAACGTCTGGCGTGCTGTCATTCATGTGGTGGCAAAGAGTCAGACACGACTAAGCGACTGAACTCAACTGAACTGAAACACTTGACTGAAGTGAGGAAATGAGTTAAGTGGACATCTGAGGGAAGAGTGTTTCAGGAAGATGACAGAGCAGTGCAGAATTAGGGGAAATTACCCGAGATAGAATTAGATATTATAATGATTGTAAAGTGTTATGAACAAAGATATAACTAGTGAAATGCTAGTGTGATACATGCATTTCTAGAAACTGTTGAGACTCCAGCAGAAATGGTGGATTTGTAGACAAATAAAAAATACCCAAAATAAAATTTCTGCCAAATATTTAAGTAATGCCTGTATTAGTCTTCTCAGGTTGCCATAACACAATTTCACAGACTACAGAAATATATGTAATCTTGCAACGAATGGAAGGTGAACACTCGGAATAAATAAATGTGACCAGCACATTTTTCTGTGAATGAAAATAGTGAAGATGGTCTATAAAAATAGGACAGTAACTAAAAAGTAATATGGAAGTGAAGTCGCTCAGTCGTATCCGACTCTTTACGGCCCCATAAACTGCGGCCTGTCAGGCTCCTCTGTCCATGGGATTTTCCAGGCAATAATACTGGAGTGGATTGCCATTTCCTTCTCCAGGGAATCTTCCCAACCCAGGGCTCGAACCCAGGCCTCCCTCATTGTAGACAGACGCTTTACCAGGTCTTTCTTTCTGGGATCATATTTGTATTAATATTTTAAAATGTACTCTAGCTGAAATGTGGGTAATAGTTTCTAGGGAGGAATTGTCAAAAAATATTTTGAAAAAAATATAAAAAATGTGGAGAGACTATTTGGAGACCATAGTATCATTTTGGTATAAACTGATGGTGACATTCATTAAAGTGGAGGTGGCATTGAAGTTGGAGAGAAAAAGACTAGTAATTAATGAGATTTTGGGAGTGAGGAAATTGTGGTGACTCTGTTTCTAGCTTGGGCAGTTGGGTACATGGTGCCATTTATTTAGGAAAAGAACCATTGAGTTCAGTTCAGTTCAGTCGCGCAGTCGTGTCCGACTCTTTGCGACCCCATGAATCACAGCACGCCAGGCCTCCCTGTCCATTGAGTAGGATACATTTATTTTGGGGCAAAGGAAAGATAAAATATTATTCATTCAGGATAAAAGTTATTTTCTCAGTCACTTATTTATTATGTATCTTTTCAGTTATTAATGATGATGACTTGAATCCTGTATTAAGCTTGCTGCTGCTGCTGCTGCTAAGTCACTTCAGTCGTGTCCAACTCTGTGCGACTCCATAGACGGCAGCCCACCAGGCTCCCCCGTCCCTGGGATTCTCCACGCAAGAACGCTGGAGTGTGTTGCCATTTCCTTCTCCAATATATGAAAGTTAAAAGTGAAAGTGAAGTCGCTCAGTCATGTCCGACTCTTTGCAACCCCATGGACTGTATGTAGCCTGCCAGGTCCCTCCGTCCATGGGAATGTCCAGGCAAGAGTACTTAGTGCTTGCCTAAGTCTAAGGCTGCCAGTCTTTGCAGTTGGGTATATAAAAAGTCTGAATACAAACAAATGAAAAGCAACAACAAAAGAATGGCAATAAAAATAATTAAATGTATTATAGTAAAATTAAAGGAAAAAATAATACTGTGTCATCAAGGAGCAATAGCTATGGCAAAGAAAACAATCATTAATTAATGGTACTCTAAATTCTCTTTATTATTATTATTTTTTTTTGACTGTGCCATGAGGCATGTGGGATCTTAATTCCCTGACCAGGGATTGAATCCGTGCCCTCTGCAGCAGAAGTGTAGAATCCTAACCACTGGACCACCTGGGAATTCCCTTGATACTCTTTATTCTTAAAATATTAAGTTTTAAATCTACCTTAGTTAGATGTAATTTATAATGTCAACAGCTCTAAATGTTGATTCCTATTTATTTCATGCAAGACTTCCATGGTGTTCTATAAAACTTGGGATAGCACCTGTGAACTAAAGTTAAGAGCCTAATATGCTTTTAATGACTCCTTATCTCTCACATTTCACTTTTATTTTTATCTCTCATATGAATACTTGTACCTGGCTATTTAAAGGTAAATTCTAGTATCAAATTTAACCCTTCCTTATAACTAACTGTTGGGCAGGAAGCATAGTGATGTGCACACTAAAAATGTGATTTCTTTTACAAGGAAAAAGGTTAAATTAGAAGTCAGGAGGCCACACTGTTTCCCATCTGTGAGTTACTTCCAGTTTTGCTCTAGGCAAGTGACTTCATCTCTATGACTCACAGTCTGAACACCGTGAATGAGAATATATGCTCCTTTGCCTTCTTTAATGCTGAGATTTGGCAGTGTTGCCAGGAAAGAGCTTTAGGGTTTTTATTTCAACCACCTAACAGAGAATGGTAGCCAAGCTCATGAGTCAAAATAGTTGAAATTGACTGAATTGAATTTGCCTTTGGAAAATTGGAATTTGTATACATTGTAGATATTCTTTTTATATATATTTTCTATAATTATGCAAGTGATATCTTTGTTGAAAACTTTGAAAATACTAAAAAAAAAGTCTATGTACAGGAAAAAAAAAATAGAACTATGAACATAGAACTATGGACTAGAACTATGAATTATGTACTAGAACTCCTAATTCTACCAAACTGGGATGCTGATTAGTTTCTTCCACCTTTATCTTTTTAAAATAATTATATTTGTTATATATATATTTATATATGTGCTGTTAAAATTATTTATTTTCTATTTAACATTATATCATGAGCATTATTTTCTTAAAACTTCTTTTAAGAACATAATTTTTAGTTATTGCAACATTTTTACTTTGGAAATGACAATAGTTTTTTTTTTTTCATTTTACTCTTAATTATTAACTTTAGAAAATAATATTTTAATAAACAACCATATTAAATTTCTTTGCTTAAGTCAGTTTTTCTTGAGAAGAATATCTGAGTATTGATAGATTTCTTAAAGAATAGTGTCATAATTGATGACCTCATCTAAATAGACCCGTTCCGTTCCGTTCCGTTCAGTCGATCAGTCGTGTCCGACTCTTTGCGACCCCATGAATCGCAGCACGCCAGGCCTCCCTGTCCATCACCAACACCCGGAGTTCTATCAGACTCACGTCCACTGAGTCCATGATGCATTCCAGCCACCTCATCCTCTGTCGTCCCCTTCTCCTCCTGCCTCCAATCCCTCCCAGCATCAGGGTCTTTTCCAATGAGTCAACTCTTCGCATGAGGTGGCCAAAGTACTGGAACTTCAGCTTTAGCATCATTCCTTCCAAAGAAATCCCAGGGTTGATCTCCTTCAGAATGGACTGGTTGGATCTCCTTGCAGTCCAAGGGACTCTCAAGAGTCTTCTCCAACACCAAGTTCAAAAACATCAATTCTTCAATGTTCAGCCTTCTTCACAGTCCAACTCTCACAGCCATACATGACCATAGGAAAAACCACAGCCTTGACTAGACGGACCTTAGTTGGCAAAGTAATGTCTCTGCTTTTGAATATACTATCTAGGTTGGTGGCGCCTGGTTTAAGAAAAAACACCCTTGGAAAAAATAAGTTTTTTGGTTATCAGAAAGAAAGGGTCATAAAATGTCAGTAGGTCTCATGGCCAGAAGATGATGTAAAACCCCTAAGACCTTTTTGTATACATTTATATGAAGCACCCGATCTTGATAAAGGTCAGGACTGCTGACCTCCGCGTTGACTTTAAAAATTTCCATTTGTCTCTATGTGTAACAAAAGGTATATAAGCAAACCTGAAAATAAAGAAAATGGGATCCGTTTCTGTAAAGATTGAGTCCCCCGTGTCGTTCTTTCTTTCCCCTTCTGGCTGAATTCCCATCTGGGGCGTGGGTACTCACCAAGCCTGCTAATTATGCTTGGGCTTCTAAGTATGGACTGGGGAGGCCTCAGTGACTCCTCTCCTTCGGGAGAACGGAAAGATGCCTGTGACCTATGTAGGTGGTGATTGGTATTCCACGTAAATCAAGTTATTCAGCCTGTTTTTCTCCACTATTATTTCCTACTACACTATCCTTTTCTAACTTGTCTCTATATCTATAATTAAATAAGTTTTTTACTAGGATGCCAACTAAATCCCCACCTTCGAATCACCCAGGATCCACCAGGGCTGGACCCCCGCACATGACCACTGGAAAAACCAGAGCCTTGACTAGATGGACCTTTGTTGACAAAGTAATGTCTCTACTTTTTAATATGCTGTCTAGGTTGGTCATTACTTTCCTTCCAATGAGTAAGCATCTTTTAATTTCATGGCTGCAATCACCATCTGCAGTGATTGCAGAGCCCAGAAAAATAAAGTCTGTGATTTTGGAGCCCAGAAAAATAACGTCTGCCACTGTTCCCCATTTATTTGCCATGAAGTGATGGGACTGGATGCCATGATTTTGGTTTTTGAAAGTACTATCTAGTTCCATTCATATGGTACCAGAAAGGCCAAAGGCTGTGAATTTGCCTGTATCCCCCAGCAGATGGGGAAGACATACTTTCAGCATATGAACTAGCCAATGCTGCAAAAATTCCTTTTTTTTTTTCAACTGGTCCATAGACCATTAATGGAATTTGGGATACCTAAAAATAAGAGTAAAGAAAACAACCTAAAGCCTGTGTTCTAATTCTCGACAATTTGCTTACAAACTAAATCATTTTAACTTCTATCAACTTTTTTCTCATCTGTAAATAGGACAGTTATATCTAACACAGGACAGTTGATGGTGGCTCATTTTCTTCCTTGAAGGACACAAAATGTCCTCACAAAAATCAAAGGCAGTTCTCTAATTGGAAGGGGATGCATGAAGATGGCTCTGCACAGTAATACACTGAAAATTGTGAAAATACTGTTGTGTCAAGTATGGGAACTTGAGGAAACTATTCCCCAATCTTCTCTTTGATGCCAGCACTGCCTGGTATTGTGACCACAGATTATACACAGGAACAGTGATATGGGAGAGGCAAAGAAGACCAAAAAAATGAATATCCACAGTGCAAATTCAGATAAGATATGCAATAAAAAATTATACTAAAAGTTCTTTGCTTAGATTAATTGAATAAAAAAAGTCTCCCTTCTAGATTCTTGGAAAAATTACATTCTCTTATCAAGAATTCAACTCAACACTGAACACCTATTATGTGCAAGGTACTATGTTCAGTTCAGTTCAGTCACTCAGTCGTGTCCAACTCTTTGCGACCCCATGAATCGCAGCAACCCAGGCCTCCCTGTCCATCACCAACTCCCGGAGTTCACTCAGACTCACATTCATCGAGTCCGTGATGCCATCCAGCCATCTCATCCTCTGTCGACCTCTTCTCCTCCTGCCCCCAATCCCTCCCAGCATCAGGGTCTTTTCCAATGAGTCAACTCTTTGCATGAGGTGGCCAAAGTACTGGAGCTTCAGCTTTAGCATCATTCCTTCCAAAGAAATCCCAGGGCTGATCTCCTTCAGAATGGAATGGTTGGATCTCCTTGCAGTCCAAGGGACTCTCAAGAGTCTTCTCCAACACCACAGTTCAAATGCATCAATTCTTCAGCACTCAGCCTTCTTCACGTCCAACTCTCACATCCATACATGACCACTGGAAAAACCATAGCCTTGACTAGATGGACCTTAGTCGGCAAAGTAATGTCTCTGCTTTTGAATATACTATCTAGGTTGGTCATAACTTTTCTTCCAAGGAGTAAGCATCTTTTAATTTCATGGCTGCAGTCACCATCTGCAGTGATTTTGGAGCCCAGAAAAATAAAGTCTGACACTGTTTCTACTGTTTCCCCATCTATTTCCCATGAAGTGATGGGACCAGATGCCATGATCTTTGTTTTCTGAATGTTGAGCTTTAAGCCAACTTTTTCACTCTCCTCTTTCACTTTCATCAAGAGGCTTTTTAGCTCCTCTTCACTTTCTGCCATAAGGGTGGTGTCATCTGCATATCTGAGGTTATTGATATTTCTCCCGGCAATCTTGTAGGTACTATCAAAGACGGGAAAACATTAAAAGTCCCATGGGGCTTCCCAGATGGCTTAGTGGTAAAGAATCCGCCTGCCAATGCAGGAGATGCGGGTTTCACACCTGGGTCGTGAAGATCCCCTAGAGAAGGAAATGGTAACCCACTCTGGTATTCTTGCCTGGAAAATCCCACTGACAGAGGAGCCTGGTGGGCTACAGTCCATGGAACCACAAAGAGTTAGACATGACTTAGCAATTGAGCACACACAGGTGTACAACAAGCCCAATACATAAAATAATAATAATTACTATACCAGAAATACAAAAGTATCGTGAAACTAAAGCACAGACCCTCCATAATCCTGAGCCTAGCATTTAAGGTTATAATCTACCCCTCTAGCCAGGCCTCACACTGAAGATAAACAGTCTCCAGTCACTCCACATCACTTTTGCCAAACATATTAAGCATTGTATGCTTCTGTGCTTTTGCTCACGTGATTCCTTCAGGCAAAAATTCCTTTATCTCTGTCTTACTGAAGTTATTTTCCATCCTCAAGACCAAAGTCCATTCGTTTTGCTTCACAAAACAAAGCCTTCTCACACCCAGTTGTAATTAAGGAAAGTGATAAAACAGCAACAAAACGATCCCAGGAAACATACAGACAAAAGGAAGGAAATGCAAAATCTGTACCAGAGAAGCTAGAAGGTAACTATAAGATTAAAAATTTGTCAGAATCTTCTAGAAAACCATCATCCCATGCTACAGAGAAAGTTAACAAGTCTAACAAGGTCTGGCAGGAGGAACCCAAGTGGTAAGAGAAAGCCATCAAGATTATGGGATAATAGAAACAATAAAAACTCAGCAGTTAGCATTTTCATCTATTATTCCAGAAGGACTAAGAAGTATATGGAACGTTAACCACTGGTTAATGTTAATGTTAATGGATGGCATTAAAGAACAGAATTGAGTATTTTATAATCTTAAGACACTGGTGCCAGTGGTAAAGAGCCCACCTGCCAATACAAGAGACATAAGAGACACAGGTTTGATCCCTGGGTCGGGAAGATCCCCTGGAGGAAGGCATGATAACCCACCCCAGTATTCTTGCCTGGAGAATCCCATGGAGAGAGGAGCTCGGTGGGCTACAGTCCATAGGTTGACAAAGAGTCAGACACGACTAAAGCGACTTAGCACTTAGCACAAGACAATGCTAAGATTAAGCATTAACTGTACCAGAGGGCACCTGGTTAAGTCTGAAAGAATGCCTTTGCCCAGAAACTGGCTTATTTCATCAGAAGTTCTCAACAGAAGGGCCTTGAACTACAAATGGAAGGGTGGAAGAAAGGATGTAAACTATAGTGATACTATAGTGTATCATTTATCCACCAAACACTCACTGGCCATCTATCTCCTAGGTGCCAGGCCCCAGTATAATGCTGGGGATACAGCAATCAACAAAACAGACAAATCCCTGCTCATGGAGCTTATGGAAGGAGAAAGTCAATAAAAATACGTTAGTGATTTCAGGTGATGATCAGCTTATAGAAAAATAGAGCCAAGTAAAGAAAGAGAAAATGAGAAGGCTGGGCTGGAAGGGCTGCTTCAGAACTGTGGGTGCAGGTCTGGCAGATCTGAGGGTAGAACCAGGAAGAGGAAGGCTCTGACAAGGACACATCTGCAGACAAGGCTCAGGGCCAGAACATAATGAATTACAACAATGGTAAGGAAGAAGAGGTAGGCAGAGCCAGATGAGAAAGTCTGGATGTCACATTTAAGTGTGAAGAAGTTGCTGGAGGGCTCCAAGCTCACAGAGATGGGATCTGAGCTGCTCTTTGATCACTCAGGCTGCTGTGAAAAGAAAGGACTATAGGCACCAAGCATAAGCTGCTAATTTAGACTAGGCCAGTGGCAGTAAAGTTGGTACATGTCAGACACTATATGTAAATAAAGATGAGAGTCAGTCCTAGGAAAACATTTTTGGAAAAAGGAAAGCATCACAAAGACAATCTTCCAATATGACATCTTCAGGTTGTGTCATACACAAGCCTTGACTGTCAGTGCTCCTTTAATCCTCTCCTCCCCAGTGGGCGGTGGGCTCCCTGAGAATTTTCATTCATTGCTATACCTCCAAAGCTCAGCACAATGCTTGGAATAACACCAGGTACTATGAAAAGACTTTTTTACCAGTAAATCTTGACACTTTAAACACAGGAAAGTACAACCTTATAGGTATCATCAAAATTTAGTAGGATGAGACTCCACAGTAGTCTGTAAACACTGAAGCCCTAATACGTGAATAGGTGATGAAATTCAGAAAGAACTCTACACTGTTTCAAATAAACAAGTTTACCCAGACATTGACTGAATCTCTGCTACATGTCAGACCAGTGCAATACCCTGAGAATAGAGAGACACCGCCTCTCCTGTCTCCCAGGGAGGTATTCACACCTTGGTGATCCAGACAGGTTATATGCCGTCTGCGATGGCAGAGAATGAGAGGAGAGCACACAGTAAGAAATATGTTAGCATCCCCATTTTTAGAAAAGGGAACACCACAAACTTTGCAACTGAGCCTAACTTCAACTCAAGGTAAAATTCCAGAACAGATGATCAAAAGAGGGTTTGTGGGCACTGAGAAAAGGATGAGGCGAATGGTTAGAACCAGCTCAGTACCTGAGTAAGCCACACCTGGCTAATGTCATGTCCTTGGTTTGATAGTTAAGAGAATAGATTGGAAAAGAGTTGATATATCTGAATTTTGCTAAAATTTGTTGATCTCATCTCTTAATACTATCTCTCACGATAAGATGGAGAAAAATGGACTAAAATAAGCATCAAGTATATTTGGAACTGCTACAATGGTCTTGAGAAAAGAACTGATCAAGTAAACAGAGGTCCTCAAAAGAAATGAAAAACAGTTTTAATAAATAAAGTAAAATGATAAATGATACCAAGGCAAAAAAATAATGGCACAGGGAGTTCCAAAGAAAACAGGCTGGCAGGACCACACTACAATGAACCCCAAAATCAATAAGCCCTTTACCAAATGAACATGAAGACATAAATGATTTGCTGACCAAATTATCAGATAATAACTTGAGGAAGCAATAACAGATACATGAGATAATAAAGTCAGAATTCCAAAAGCTCATACAATCTGCCAAACTAGGCAAAAATCAACAGCTTTACATTTTCTCAGGAAATTCAAGTTTTCTATTTATCTTTTTAAAATCCAACACTACTAGAACACAGTTGGAAGTGTGGGGGGCAGGGAATGACTTAGGGCTTTTCGTGGACAGCAAGCTAATATAAGTAAAGTGGTTGAAAAGCCTAATGCAACCTTTGCATGTGTGCGTGCTCAGTCATGTCCAACTCTTCGCAATCCCATGGACTGTATCCTGCCAGGCTCCTCTGTCCATGGAATTTTCCAGGCAAGAATACTAGAGTGGGTTGCCATATCCTACTCCAGTGGATCTTCCTGACCCAGGGTTTGAACCCACATCTCCTGCACTGGCAGGCAGGTTCTTTACCACTGAGCCACCTGGGAAGCCCAGTGCAACTTTAGGCAACACTAAGAATTCAGAAGAAAGAACTGAGTACATCTAGTCTAATGAGTTCCTTTCTATGCACCACACTTCAATAGAACTGTTAAACTTGAATTCACTCATACAGATGAGAGACTTGGGTAGTATTCTGGTAGTTGCTATCTCCGTTCCGTTCCGTTCAGTCACTCAGTCGTGTCCAACTCTTTGCGACCCCATGAATCGCAGCACGCCAGGCCTCCCTGTCCATCACCAACTCCCGGAGTTCACTCAGACTCACGTCCATTGAGTCCGTGATGCCATCCAGCCATCTCATCCTCGGTCGTCCCCTTCTCCTCCTGCCCCCAATCCCTCCCAGCATCAGGGTCTTTTCCAATGAGTCAGCTCTTCGCATGAGGTGCCCAAAGTACTGGAGCTTCAGTTTTAGCATCATTCCTTCCAAAGAAATCCCAGGGTTGATCTCCTTCAGAATGGACTGGTTGGATCTCCTTGCAGTCCAAGGGACTCTCAAGAGTCTTCTCCAACACCACAGTTCAAAAGCATCAATTCTTCGG
>SJXQ01010947.1:0-170386 GCA_006408695.1 Aepyceros melampus | reverse complement strand
AAGCAGGGTGACAATATACAGCCTTGACGTACTCCTTTTCCTATTTGGAACCAGTCTGTTGTTCCATGTCCAGTTCTAACTGTTGCTTCCTGACCTGCATACAGATTTCTCAAGAGGCAGGTTAGGTGGTCTGGTATTCCCATCTCTTTCAGAATTTTCCACAGTTTATTGTGATCCACACAGTCAAAGGCTTTGGTATAGTCAATAAAGCAGAAATAGATGTTTTTCAGGAACTCTCTTGCTTTTTCCATGATCCAGTGGATGTTGGCAATTTGATCTCTGGTTCCTCTGCCTTTTCGAAAACCAGCTTGAACATCTGGAAGTTCATGGTTCACGTATTCCTGAAGTCTGGCTTGGAGAATTTTGAGCATTACTTTACTAGCATGTGAGATGAGTGCAATTGTGTGGTATTTGAGCATTGTTTGGCATTGCCTTTCTCTGGGATTGGAATGAAAACTGACCTTTTCCAGTCCTGTGGCCACTGTTGAGTTTTCCAGATTTGCTGGCATATGGAGTGCAGCACTTTCACAGCATCATCTTTCAGGATTTGAAATAGCTCTACTGGAATTCCATCACCTCCACTAGCTTTGTTCGTAGTGATGCTTTCTAAGGCCCACTTGACTTCACATTCCAAGATGTCTGGCTCTAGATTAGTCATCACATCATCATGATTAGCTGGGTCGTCAAGATCTTTTTTGTACAGTTCTTCCGTGTATTCTTGCCACCTCTTCTTAATATCTTCTGCTTCTGTTAGGTCCTAAACATATGCATTTAATGCTGCTCCCTCCCAAAATGCCACTTAAATGACAGTAGAGGAATTCAAAATATCTAGAACTAGGATTTAGGTAGGAGAGATACAATTAACCTAGCAGAATCCAAGAAACTAAATTCTGAGTCAATAGTGGGAAAGGCCAGGAAGCAAACCAATTAATACCATAAAACTCTCCCAAACTTCAGGAATTTGTGGTATACGATATCTCTGGTACCAGAGGAGAAAAATGGGAGGATTCATGAAAGGGAGCTGTGAGACCCCTGGAGCGGGAAGGGAACTGACTGCCCCTCCTCTATCCAGTAAAGTTATAGGCAAGGGGAGAGAAAACAAAAGGAATACATATTAAATACTGAGACCAAGTCCCTCTCCAATTTTCTTTCCCTGCTTGGGTCCCAGAATTCTAGCAGTCAAACAAACACCTCCAGATGAGAAGAGTTTTCCTGGAGAAAATGTGATCGGTTCAAAAAAAAAAAAAAAAAAAGACCAAAAGACACTGACAGTGTTTCCCTTGGTGGCTCAGACTGTAAAGAATCTGCCTGTAATGCAGGAGACTCAGGTTTGATCCCTGGGTCCGGAAGATCCCCTGGAGAACGGAATGGCAACCCACTCCAGTACTCTTGCCTGGAGAATTCCATGGATAGAGGAGCCTGGTAGGCTATAATTCATGAGTCGCAAAGAATTGGACATGACTGAGTGACAAATACACAGACCACACTACGGTGAACCCCACAGTCAACAATCCCATCCTCAAATGAATACAGTGCTTTCAACAAGCTTTTGGAGCCTGGCACTTAAACAATGAGCAGAAAATTAAGTACTACCAGCAGTGGCTGCACCCACTCCAGTGTTCTTGCCTGGAGAATCCCAGGTGAGACTCAGGTTTGATCCCTGGGTCCGGAAGATCCCCTGGAGAACGGAATGGCAACCCACTCCAGTACTCTTGCCTGGAGAATTCCATGGATAGAGGAGCCTGGTAGGCTATAATTCATGAGTCGCAAAGAATTGGACATGACTGAGTGACAAATACACAGACCACACTACGGTGAACCCCACAGTCAACAATCCCATCCTCAAATGAATACAGTGCTTTCAACAAGCTTTTGGAGCCTGGCACTTAAACAATGAGCAGAAAATTAAGTACTACCAGCAGTGGCTGCACCCACTCCAGTGTTCTTGCCTGGAGAATCCCAGGGACGGGGGAGCCTGGTGGGCTGCCGTCTATGAGATTGCACAGAATCGGATACGACTGAAGCGACTTAGCAGTAGCAGCAGCAGCAGTGGCTCCATTTTGCTAGAGCAGCCGTGAAGAGATACCCCACATCCAACATAAGAAAAAACCAAGTAAGATGGTAGGCACTGAGAGAGGGCATCAGAGGGCAGAAAGACTGAAACCACAGTCACAGACAACTAGCCAATCTGATCACATGGACCACAGTCTTGTCTAACTCAACGAAACTAAGTCATGCTGTGTGGGGCCACCCAAGATGGACCGGTCATGATGGAGAGGTCTGACAGAATGTGGTCCACTGGAGGAGGCAATGGCAAACCACTTTGGTATTCTGGCCTTGAGAACCCCATGAACAGTATGAAAAGGCAAAAAGCTATGACACTGAAAGATAAACTCCGTTGGTCGGTAGGTGCCCAATATGCTACTGGAGATCAGTGGAGAAATAACTCCAGAAAGAATGAAGGGATGACACCAAAGCAAAAACAACACCCAGTTGTGGATGGGAATGGTGACAGAAGCAAGGTTCAATGCTGTAAAGAGCAATATTGCATAGGATCCTGGAATGTCAGGTCCATGAATCAAGGCAATTGGAAGTGGTCAAACAGGAGATGACAAGAGTGAACATCGACATTCTAGGAATCAGCGAACTACGATGGACTGGAATGGGTGAATTTAACTCAGATGACCATTATATCTACTACTGTGGGCAGGAATCCCTTAGAAGAAATGGAGTAGCCATCATAGTCAACAAGAGTCCAAAATGCAGTACTTGGATGCAATCTCAAAAACGACAGAATGATCTGTTCATTTCCAAGGCAAACCATTCAATATCATGATAATCCAAGTCTACACCTCGACCAGTAATGCTGAAGAACCTGAACAGTTCTACGAGACAAACAAGACCTTCTAGAATTAACACCCCAAAAGACGTCCTTTTCATTATAGGGGACTGGAATGCAAAAGTAGAAAGTCAAGAAACACCTGGAATAACAGGCAAATTTGGCCTTGGAATACAGAATGAAGCAGGGCAAAGGCTAATAGAGTTCTTCCGAGAACGCACTGGTCATAGCAAACACCCTCTTCCAACAACACAACAGAAGACTCTACACATGGACATCACCAGATAGTAGACATCGAAATCAGATTGACTATACTCTTTGGAACCAAAGATGGAGAAGCTCTATACAGTCAGCAAAGCAAGACTGGGAGCTGACTATGGCTCAGACCATGAACTCCTTACTGCCAAATTCAGACTGAAATTGAAGAAAGTGGAGAAAATCACTAGACCATTCAGGTGTGACATAAATCAAATCCCTTATGATTATACAGTGAAAGTGAGAAATAGATTTAAGGGACTAGACCTGATGACAGAGTGCCTGATGAATTGTGGACGGAGGTTCGTGACATTGTACAGGAGACAGGAATCAAGACCATCCCCAAGAAAAAGAAATGCAAAAAAGGAAAATGTCTGTCTGAGGAGGTCTTACAAATGGCTGTGAAAAGAAGGGAAGCGAAAAGCAAAGGAGAAAAGAAAAGATATACCCATTTGAATGCAGAGTTCCAAAGAATAGGAAGCAGATATAAGAAAGTCTTTCTCAGTGATCAATGCAAAGAAATAGAGGAAAACAATAGAATGGGAAAGACTAGAGATCTCTTCAAGAAAATTAGAGATACCAATCAAGATCATCCCCAAGAAAAGAAATGCAAAATAGCAAAATGGCTACCTGAGGAGACCTTACCAATAGCTGTGAAAAGAAGACAAGTGAAAAGCAAAGGAGAAAAGGAAACATATACCCATTTGAATGCAGAGTTCTAAAGAATAGCAAGGAGAGGTAAGAAAGCCTTCCTCAGTGATCAGTGCAAAGAAATAGAGGAAAACAATAGAATGGAAAAGACTAGAGATCTCTTCAAAGAAATCAGAGATACCATGGGAACATTTCATGCAAAGATGGGCTCAATAAAGGACAGAAATAGTATGGACCTAACAGAAACAGAATATTTTAAGAAAAGGTGGCAAGAATACACAGAGGCACTATACAAAAAAGATCTCCACCATCCAGATAATCATGATGATGTGATCACTCACCTAGAGCCACACATCTTGGAATGTGAAGTCAAGTGGGCCTTAGGAAGCATCAATATGAACAAAGTTAGTGGAGGTAATAGAATTCCAGTTGAGCTATTTCAATTCCTAAACGATCATGCTGTGAAAGTGCTGCACTCAATATGCCAAAAAATTTGGAAAACTCAACAGTGGCCACAGGACTGGAAAAGGTCAGTTTTCATTCCAACCACAAAGAAAGGCAATGCCAAAGAATACTCAAACTACCACACAATTGCACTCATCTCACACACTAGTACAGTGATGCTTAAAATTCTCCAGGCCAAGCTTCAGCAATATGAGAACCATGAACTTCCAGATGTTCAAGCTGGTTTTCGAAAAGGCAGAGGAACCAGAGATCAAATTGCCAACATCTGCTGGATCATGGAAAAAGCAAGAGAGTTCCAAAAAAACACCAATTTCTGCTTTCTTGACTATGCCAAAGCCTTTGACTGTGTGGATCACAATCAACTGTGGAAAATTCTGAAAGAGATGGGAATATCAGACCACCTTACCTTCCTCTTGAGAAATTTGTATGCAGGTCAGGAAGCAACAGTCGTAACTGGACATGGAATAACAGACTGGTTCCAAATAGGAAAAGGAGTACGTCAAGGCTGTATCTTGTCACCCTACTTATTTAACTTATCAGAGAACATCATGAGAAATGCTGGGCTAGATGAAGCACAAGCTGGAATCAAGATTGCTGGGAGAAATATCAATAACCTCAGATATGCAGATGATACCACCTGATGGCAGAAACGGAAGAGGAACTAAAAAGCCTCTTGATGAAAGTGAAAATGGAGAGTGAAAAAGTTGGCTTAAGCTCAACATTCAGAAAACGAAGATCATGGCATCTTGTCTCATCACTTCATGGGAAATAGATGGGGAAACAGTGGAAACAGTGGCTGACTTTATTTTTCTGGGCTCCAAAATCACTGCAGTTGGTGACTGCAGCCATGAAATTAAAAGATCTTACTCCTTGGAAGGAAAGTTATGACCAACCTAGACAGCTTATTAAAAAGCAGAGACATTACTTTGCCGACTAAGGTCCGTCTAGTCAAGGCTATGGTTTTTCCAGTGGTAATTTATGGATTTGAGAGTTGGACTCTGAAGAAAGCTGAGCGCCGAAGAATTGATGCTTTTGAACTGTGGTATTGGAGAAGACTCTTGAGAGTCCCTTGGACTGCAAGGAGATCCAACCAGTCCATCCTAAAGGAGATCACTCCTGAGTGTTCATTAGAAGGACTGATGTTGAAGCTGAAACTCCAATACTTTGGCCACCTGATGCGAAGAACTGACTCACTGGAAAAGGCCCTGATGCTGGTAAAGATTGAAGGCAAGAGGAGAAGGGGACAACAGAGGATGAGATGGTTGGATGGCATCACCGACTCAATGGATATGGGTTTGGGTCGACTCCGGGAGTTGGTGATGTACAGGGAGGCCTGGTGTGCTGTGGTTCACGGGTCTCAAAGAGTCGGATACGACTGAGCGACTGAACTGAACTGTACTGAACTGAGGCAGTCAAGGAGGGAAACCTTTAACCTGAATGCAGAGACAAACAGAAGAAACTAAGTTGGAAGAAACAGATGATGCAGATACAGAGAGAAGTGAACGCACACACACAGAGAACAGATGGCACAGAAATAAACGATAATCACGCGAACAAAGCAAAACACCGTATGAAATTAAGAACTCATAGCAGAAATAAAAATGTAATAGAAAGACAAACTGATCTAATAGAATAGGGATTAGAAGACAAGGAGTTCGGAAATGAAAGAAAAGCTAAGAAAAGTAAGGAACAAGGAAAACAGGTGGGAAGAAATCGAAGAAATCAGGAAAAAACTTCCCAACTGCAAAACAGAAATTTCCAGATTGAAGGATCCCCACAGTGTCCAGCATAATGGATGAAAACCGATCCTCAAAAATGGCACATTACTGGAAAACGTCAGAAGATGGATCACAAGGAAGACCCTGAAAGGTTCCAGAGAGAAAAGAGAAAGTTTAATACATTAAAAAAAAAAGTCAAGAACCAGACTCAGACTTCAATAGCTATCCTAGCAGGAAGAAGACAAAGGGAAAATACATTTTAAATTCTGAGCGAAAATAATTTCCAATCTAGAATTCTAAATCCAGCCAAATATAAATATTCATGAAGTAAGAATAAAAATATGCAAGTTATCAAAAAATTACATGTATCCTTTTCTCAGGAACCTACTAAAGGAGGTATTTTTTTCTAATTAAGGGAATAAACCAAGAAAGAAAACACCAGGACAAGAACACTGATGAGAGAAATCAAAGGCTCAATAAATGGAGAACTACACGGCATTCACAGACTGGAAGACTCAGTATTACTTAACAAATTCTTTCCTAATTGATCTATAGTTACAGGGCTTCCCTGGTGGCTCAGATGGTTAAGAATCTGCTTGCAACGCATGAGACTTGGGTTCGATCCCTGGCTCAGGAAGATTCCCTGGAGAAGGGCATGGCAACCCACTCCAGTATTCTTGCCTGGAGAATTCCATGGACAGAGGCGCCTGGAGGGCTACAGTCTATGAGGTCTCAAAGAGTCAGACATAATTGAGTGACTCTTTCACTTCACTATAGTTGCAACGCAAGCCAAATCAAAATCCCAGCAGGATTTTGGGGGTAAATATTGATAAACTGATTTTAAAATGTATAAGAAAAGACAGAAGACTAGAATAGACAAAATAGTTTTCTACATTACTCACACCACTTGATTTCAATATATACTATAATCAAGACCATTTGGTATTAGTGTCAAGACAAACAAATCAATGAAATAGAAAATTCAGACCCATATATACATGGTTAATATTTAGGAAAGGTACATAAACAATTCAATGGAAAAAAGTATAACCTTTTCACCAAACTATACTAGACTAATTAGACACCCATATGCAAACAAAAAAACAAAACAAAACAAAACAAAAACCCAACCTATACCTCAAACTTTATCTAAAAATGAACTCAAAAGCTATCCTAGAAATATGTGTCGATGTGAAAAGAGACTATTGCAGGGTAGTATGTTACCTTGCTGCTTAGCTGGGGAAATGATACGAGAATCTAGAGTCTGCTTACTCCTGATATAGGCTATCAGGCAGTTCTGTGGTTTTCAGACTCTCTTCTCATCCACACCCTCAGAGACCCCTAAGCCTTAGACTCCTGCTACTAGACGCAGAGATAAATACCAGTGTTCAATCGCCAAGTTGACTAGATTTATTGGTCTCATTCCAAACACAGATATTCTAAATGTCCCCCAGGCCTTCTAGCTTAAAGGCAAAACGGATGTTTTCTTCCTCCAACTCTATTTCACCATCTTTTCTTCCCTCCTTTCCCCAGTTTATTTTTCTTACTCAGAGCTGCAAAATAAAGCTACACGGCCATTTTTAAAACATGTTTTAATAAAATTTTTTAAGTACATGGATTCCACATAATTGGGACACCAACACAAAAGATGAAGTGAATCTTTGGTATGATGTGAAGGGAGATCTTAAATTCATAATTTTGAACAGGCCTGAGAAGCGGGTAGCCCAGACTGGAGCTACAGAAGATGTCTTGTCAGGAAATTGAAATTAATTAATATCTAAGGGACTTCCCTGGTGGTCCTTTGGCTAAGACTCCATAATCCCAAGGGTTAAACCCCTGGTCAAGGAACTAGATTTCACACACTGCAACTAAAGATTCCACATGCTGCACCTAAGACCCAGCACAGCCAAAAAAATAAAAATAAATAAAATAATAATTATTTTTTTAAAAGACTATCAAAGGTATCTGTGCTGACTCAAAGAAATTCACACAACCAGGTAAGAATGTAGAGGTCAATTAGCCCTCAACAAGTACACAGAAAACCAGGTAAACAGCAAAACACGACAATTATCTCCAAGAGCAACACAAGATTATGTAGGAACGATGAAATACTACATGAGTCAGCTGTAAAGAGCATTTACATAGTCATAATGAAAGGACCTGAACATCAGTCCAAACAGAACCATGATACCTCTATAATAGGATGGGGGCTGGAAACATGTAGATGGAACATAAGTGCAATCTTCATCTTCCACAGTGGAGGCCAAAATTAATGCCAAAAACTGAAGAGTCAGGTGGAAGCAATATAAGCATGTTAGAGACACAGAGAGAAATAGCAAAAGATTTAGTTCAAAGATTTAAAAGCGATGGCCTCAGGGAAGCATAAAATGGGGGAAAGGCTTTTTAAAAAATAACAATTTTGCTTCTAATGTTTGACTCTTTAAAAATATAGGCGTGTATAGCTTTGATAAAAATAAAAATTAAATAAACTTTAAAAAAAAAAAATCAAAGCCTAAAAGGGAAAAAAAGAGAAGCCCAGACTAATACAGAATCTAGAAACATGATACTTAGAAACGGCAGTATAAACTAAGGGTTTTTAAGTTTAAATATAAACAACTTACTACACATTAAGGATGATTTCAATTTTTTTTATCTTCAATTATTCTATATAGCTAGTGGGTGCAGAACTTGAATCAGCAGTAAAGTTACACGGACAGAGAGGTCAGCTGTGCAAAAAAACAATTTCTAATAACTGCCTGAAAGTAGAGTTAACTGACTCAGGAAACAGTGAGTACTCTGTTGATGGGAGGTATTTAAGCAGAGCCTGAACAAAACCACTTAGTGGATGTGATATCTTGGTGGGTTGGAATACAGAACTCTAAATCCCTGCCAGTTGTGGGATTCTGTAAAAAGATTTCCTGGTTATCATCTCCTTTGAATTAGCACCTTCCAAAGTGGGACTAGTAACACTGGTAGGCGAAGCAGTTTAGGTACTTAGGACACACAAGCTTCTTCCTTCTACCTCATCTCCGTCGCTTTTTAGCTTTCAATTTTTCATTTCAGAAGTCTTAAGTATATTTACATTTCATTACAAATCATCTATGATACTTTGGAAGCAGATGAGATATAAATAGACTTAAACACTAGAAGAGAAAATGCACATCTGGATAGGAGAAAAGTGGAAGAGAAACGAGAAGATAGTCTGGCTGGCGGTAAGAAATGAAGAATGGGTCCCACTCCAGTATTCTTGCCTGGAGAATTCCATAGACAGAGGAGCCTGGTGGGTTAGAGTCCATGGGGTCACAAAGAATGAGCAACTAACACAAGAAATGAAGAATCAATTCTGAGGCCTGTGATTCGGCGGCTAATGGACATTAAACAGGTCACGGTGCCCAGTTAGGTAACAGCACCTGGGCTTGCTGGCAGATGGAAAGGGTAGAGATATGTGGCTCAGTCACTAAAACAGATGAGCCGCAAGAGAGCCATTTGAGATTAGAGAACAGCAAAGGGACATTTCTGACTTGTTACCTACTTTAAATATAAAGTTCCTAGAACCTAGTGCTATCAAAGAACAAAAGTCACTCTGCTTAAATGCTGGTCATTTCAATGGGGAAATAAAGATATTCAACACATTATAGGTCCTACCTTTTTAGGGGATCACCTCAAGAGTGACTCATTCACAGTATTCAGGGAAATTTTACATTATTTTCTACTCAAGGACAGTAATTTTTCTTTCACTCCGTGTCATAAAATACTGTCATGACTACAGTGACAATAAATTTAGCCCAAAGCTTATCAGACTCCATCCTTAACCAGTTAAGAGCTGACACAGAACACACTTCAAAAATAATTAGGGAACTTCCCTGGCGGTCCAGGGGTTAGAACTCTGTGCTTCCACTGCAGGGGACACAGGTTCGATCCCTGGTTAGGGAACTAGATCCCAGATGCTGCAACAAAGACCTGGCGCAGCCAAGTAAGTAAATAAATAGATAAAAATTAGAATCTATCAAGAAATTATTAGCACCATGCACTCAATAAATGGTGTAACTTTTCTGGGGCTACTTAAGAGAGACTCAGGTGCGCTCCAACACTCTGTGGATGCCCCTCAGCCCTCCCTCTAACAGACTGACACTTCTCAAGGGAAAGGCTCCTTCTTGGTTGAATCCAGTCCTTAGCATCCTGAGTAGCATGGTGCTCAGTAAATGCTGAACCAAAACAAAGCATGTGACAGGCCTGGAATTTTCTCTGTATTCTCCAAGATTCTTGATTTTCTTCCCTTTTGTTCAGGGCCTTCCTCTCACTCCTGAGCCCATCACAAGCAAGTGTCATTTCTGCATGCTGCTCTCTACCCTTCTGGCCACACTTTGAACAAAATTAAGTAGGACTGTGGCTCTATCCACTCTGCTCCAGGCAGGCACTGGGAAGATAGGCCAGAAGACCTGTCACTGTACACCTGCACAGTGGTGAAGCAACAAGTAAATCTCTGTTCTTATAAATCTATTGAGCAGTGCTGACCACCTAGCACACTTTCAGGTGCTGACAAGGCTGTGGTCTCTAGCTTATGACATGCTCTTTTTACCCTGACTGGCTAGTATGAATGTCTTCACCAAGACCGCATTATATAATGTGGGAAAACATGCTAACAAGGACAGGTTTAAAATCACCAGAATTAACTTGAAACATTTCATTGAGTGGCTTCTTTTAATTTTCAGGTTCATTCCAATTTCCTTCCATTTAAAGGTTACCTTTGTTTTCATACTAAATATGACAGGAAACATGAGCATCACAGGGCTTCCCTTGTGGCTCAGTGGTAAAGAATCCGCCTGCAATGAGGGAGACCTGGGTTCAATTCCTGGGTTGGGAAGATCCCCTGGAGAAGGGAAGGCTACCTTCTCCAATATTCCAGCCTGCAGAATCCCATGGACTCATAGTCCATGGGGTCAGAGTCGGACACGACTGATCGACTTTCACTTTTCATGAGCATCACAAACTAAATTTCTAGTCTCTGAATACCCCATGCGCTTAGTCACTCAATCGTGTCCAACTATTTGCAACCCCATGGACTGTAGCCCACCAGGCTCCTCTGTCCACGGGATTCTCCAGGCAAGAATATTGGAGTGGGTTGCCATTTCCTCCTCCCCTGAATATCCCATGCCCCCACCACATATATTCAATAAACATTATTGAGGATCTATTATTTGCTTGTTCTTCCCTGGTGGCTCAGTTAGTAAATAGTCTGCCTGTAATGCAGGAGACCTGGGTTCAATCCCTGGGTTGGAAGATCTTCTGGAGAAGGAAATGGCAACCCACCCCAGTATTCTTGCCTGGAGAATCCCACGGACAGAGGAGTCTGGTGGTCTACAGTCCATGGGGTCACAAAGAGTCGGACACCACTGAGTGACCAACACTTTCACTTACTTTCATTATTTGCTTGGCCCCTGTAGTATCACCTTTGTCCTGGATTCCTTTTCCAACAAAAGATAATCAGCATTCAATCAGCAGGTCCCATCTACTGAAGTCCATGCAGAGTACTGAGTTCAGTTCAGTTCAGTCGCTCAGTCGTGTCTGACTCTTTGCAACCCCATGAATTGCAGCACGCCAGGTCTCCCTGTCCATCACCAACTCCCAGAATTCACTCAAACTCACATCCATCAAGTCGGTGAGACCATGCAGCCATTGCATCCTCTGTCGTCCCCTTCTCCTCCTGCCCCAATCCCTCCCAGGATCAGGGTCTTTTCCAATGAGTCAACTCTTCATACTGAGTAATAACTCCAACTACTCCTGTGGTCTCTGCCACAGACCAGGGCTAAAGGAGAAAACCTCCAAAGAAGATGGCTGCTCCCCTCTCTTGCTGTTGGCCCAGCTGGCCTCACAGCAGTTCTGTTCTGAAGTTCTAAATTTGAAGGATCCTTTTGTAAACTCTTAACCTTCCTACCTTCTTGGAAATCTCAAACTACAAATCTGAGAAATTATTCACATGAAAGGCTTTTTCATTAGCCTAATATACTTGAGTAACTTGACATTTGTTTACACTAAAGAACATGTTGAAGTTTGTGATGTGCTCAAACTCAGTTTCAAATCTTCTAAGCACTTCCGGACTAAGGGTTACTTGATCAACAACATTCTCGCTACCACGCTCAGTTCAGGAAATTGAGAAGGAATATTTCAAGCACTGTTTCTCAAAGTATGTCCTGTAGGACAACAGTTCCTCAAGATGCAATGAAAAAAGAAAAGAAAAGAAATGTTAAGGACAAATTAATTGAAGGCCAGTTAAGCCAAGTTAGACTGTTTTCTGGTGGGGATGTGGATTGTGGGACAGTGAACCTGTCCTAGACTGATATGCTGATGTGGTGGGGAAGGAAATGGCAACCCACTCCAGTATTCTTGTCTGGAGAATCCCATGGACAGAGGAATCTGGAAGGCTACAGTCCATGGGGTCGTAAGAGCTTGACATGAGCACCACGGTAATGTGGCTCCACACATGGGTGAGGGGTATGGAATGAGCAAGAACTCTACAAACTTTTCTGACCTCAGAATCCTTTCTTAGAAGACCACTTTGTAGCCCTGGTGCTATTGGAGCACACACCTGGGGAAACTCTGCTTACAGTATCCTTACCTAAGTAACATTTGTATCTTTACATGGACAGCATATGGAGCACTGCCTACAGAGCAGGGAGCCTGGTGAGCAGCAGGTCATGGGGGAAATACTCCTTTCTCTCTGGAGGCTTCCTACTCTGTGTGCTTATTACTACCTCAACAGAATCACGTGTTTCCACTTGGTCCAGGATTACTTTCTCAGATTAAACTAGAAACCTTTAAAACATTATTACCAAAACCAGAATCACATTCAATTTTAAAATGAAGTATCTTATTAAAATGTCATTCCCGTATCTTCATAACTGAAATCTGCTTCAACCACCAATGTCTATTCCAAATGTTTTTCTTGATGTAAAAGCAGGACTAGTTTCAAAATATATTTAATACATTAGGCTTTAAAACTTGATGTTTTCAGACTGTTTTCCAACACTTGATGTTTTCAGAGTTTATGAACAGACAAAATCACGTGCAATATTTCAAAATCCATTTGAAAAAAGCTGAGGTTTTAAACTGAAGTTTAGTTTAAAAAACAAACTCCAGTTTTAGCTCTAGGGGTAAAAAAAAAATCTTTGCCCTTGTAATTTGATCTTTATGTGCACGCAAATCATTTGTGCCAGTTTTCAACTTCACCATGGCCATATTCTTCACCTTCTCCTTTCTTACTTCTCTCCTGAGCCTTTTTGATACTTGATATTAAATGGTATCAATTTAATTAATTAATTAATACATTAACCCTTCCAAAGGCAATGGATCTACCAAGTCTATATATAGATGCTTTCGAAATGTGGTGTTTGAGAAGACTCTTGAGAATCCCTTGGACAGCAAGGAGATCAAACCAGTCAATCTTAAAGGATATCATCCCTGAATATTCATTGGAAGGACTGAAGCTGAAGCTCCAATACTCTGGCCATGTGATGCAAAGAGCAAACTCACTGGAAAAGACCCTGATGCTGGGAAAGACTGAAGGCAGAAGAAGAGGGAGACATAGGATGAGATGGTTGGATATCATCACCGATTCAATGGACATGAACTTGGGCAAACTTCAGGAGATGGTGAGGGACAGGGAAGCCTGGCATGCTGTAGTCCATGGGGTTGCAAAGAGTCGAACACAACTTGGGGACTGAACAACAACAATATATATAGAGATACATCTATTCCTTATTATAGCTGTATTTTTCAGAATCTGAGTTATGAGAAAAGGACACAACTGTAGTCACACTTAGTAAATTTACTGCCATGATAGACTTGTTCTTAGAGGATGTAGAAGGGCGCAGGAGGAAATGCACAGCAGTCAAGGTCCCCAGAGTCTGAAGTTTATAACCACCACTTACCTAGACTTGGAGGTGCTACATTTAATATACTATTTAAATATAGCTCTCAGTACAACAGATGGAAGAGAATGCAGTGCAGTAGGAAATGCACAGGCTTTCAACTACCCCAGCCTTTACGCTCCTTCAGGGGCCTCAGACAAGCTGCCTAAACTTTCTGAGCCTCAGTTTCTCACTCCCTCTTTTCTTTTTAGATTATAGTTGATTTATAACATTGTGTTAGTTTCAGGTATACAGAAAAGTGTTTCAGAATATACATATATTCTTTTTCTGATTCTCTTCCATTATAAATTATTGCAAGATACTGAATATAGTTCCCTCTGCTATACAGGAGGTCAATAATCTATTTTATATATAGCAATGTGTACACATTAATCCCAACTCTTAATTTATCTCCCCTCCCTTTCTCCTTTGGGCTTCCCTGATGGCTCCCACAGTAAAGCATCTTCCTGCAATGCGGGCGACTTGGGTTCAATTCCTGGGTCCGGAAGATCCCCTAGAGAAGGAAATCCCCTTTCTCCTTTGGTAACCATTAGTTTGTTTTCTATTTCTGGTTTGTAAATAAGTTCATTTGTATCACTTTATAGATTCCACATATAAGTAGTATCATATTTGTCATTCTCTGTTCTGACTTACTTCACCTAACATCTGTGTCCATCCATGTTGCTGCAAATGGAGCCTCAGTTTCCTAATCTGTATACTGACACTCATCTCCAACTTGCAAAAATACAGTGAAATTTATTATATGAGAGCAGACAACTAGGGACTGAAAGCAGGGAAAAACCAGAGGTCTCCTCCATATTCCATGCCGCTGCTTTCCCCTGGGAGACCTCCCATCCTTACAGCATCTCCTTTTGCACATGACTTAGAACATTTTCTGAAACCCAATTCAAGGTATTCAGTTGCCTATGGGAAATTGCTACATGGAGATATTAGTATCATCTCAATCTCAGTTCACACAAAATTACATTCATCTTCCCCTCCCCATATTCTAGTCTCCATCTCAACTCCCTTGTCTATCAGTTATAATACCCTTCTTCATTATACAGTGTTCTAAACTGGTTTTATCCCTCTCCTTTATCCCACATATCCAGGTTAAGTCAGGAAAATCTGTCCTATTTCAATTGTGTAACGTCTCCGTTCCCCATTTATACTGTTGTTTCAAGTTACTGAACAGCTTCCAGGGTGGCCTGTTTCCCCCTCTCTCACTTCAAGCACAGGCAAGGCTCAGAATATTCTTCCTTAAGTCACTCCGAAAAACCCTTCATGACTGCCATTTCTCTCTCCTTCGAATAGTACAGTCTTCCCTACATGTAACACTCTTTCTACCCTGGCCAGGTCCCCTTTTGAAACTGACAGTTGAAGGCTGCTGTACCTTTGTTCAAGCCATTCCTTTCACTGGAATGTCCTCTCTTGTCCCTGCTTTGTACTAATATCTGTCTATCCTCCCACTCTTTCTAAACCCATCCTTAAAGGACAAATCAAGGGTGATTTTCAGGAATCCCACTCTCCATCTAGTCCATTCTTTTCTGACTTCTCCAACCCCTGAACCCCTAACCACCTCCAATTTAACCTCTCCTTATCATTGTTCATTGCGCCCTTAACACTCATCTTCTAGCCACGATTTTAGTATTTTGAAAGTTTGGGTCCCTTTTCAAAAAGTCACATACAGGATTGTTTTAGGGTAGTATTAATGGATAGAACACCTGAGAGACTTAGTTTACATTTATATCTTAAGATATTTTCATACATTGTTCAGTTTGCTATGAGCCTGTAAGATAGGTTTTATTATTATTCCCATTTTATACCTGGGGAAAATGAGGCACAAAAATGCTAAAGAATTTGGCCCAAATAACTCATCCGGTGACAGAGCTGAGCTTTAAACCCTATACAGCCCATACTCCTGCCAGTACACAACAGTGTTTAATTCTCAGATTCCAATAGCCCTTTAAAGCAGCAGTGGGAAAGTATGACAAAAGGCTACTTGTCCACTAAGAGATGATCGTTCAGTTGGGGATGGTGAAGTGAGACACATGTAACAGACTAAATTCAACTGAATTTATATTAAGAAAATTTTACACCAACAATATTATGCTGGGCTTTCCTTATGGCTCAGTGGTAAAGAATCTGCCTGTCAACGCAGGAGGCACAGGTTCGATCCCTGATCTGGGAAGATCCCACATGCCTTGGAGCAACTGAGCCCTGTGGGCCACATCTACTGAGCCTGTGCTCTAGAGGAATCCAGCCACAACTACTGAAGCATGCACAACCCAGAACCTGTGCTTTGCAATAAGAGAAGCCACTGCAATGAGGAGCCTGCACACTGCAACTAAAGAGTAGCCCCTATTTGCCACAGTTGGAGAAAAGCAACAAAGACCCAGCACAGCCAAAATAATAACAAAATAAATTTTTAAAATATGTATTATGTTTAAAATAAACTAATTTTGCTATTATAAATAATGCCACATGTAAAAATTCTGGCATCTTGCATTTACTATCTCTTGGATTATTAAATTAAAGGGTGTCAAAAATTTTATGGCCTTCAATATATGTCATCAAACAGGGTCCCAAGAGGGTCAAACCAGTTATTCAGCAAATCAATAAAGTATACTTGAGTCAAAACCACATGAGCAATTAATATTATCCTGTTAACTTTTACCAAAGGTACAGATGAAAAGGGTGTCTATGTGCCCTTAATTTGACTTATGAGCAAAACTGAACATATTAACATATTAGTTTACTAATTCTCCTCCTTCTCTTCTCTTCTTTTCACAGCTATTTGTAAGGCCTCCCCAGACAGCCATTTTGCCTTTTTGCATTTCTTTTCCATGGGGATGGTCTTGATCCCTATCTCCTGTACAATGTCACGAACCTCCGTCCATAGTTCATCAGGCACTCTATCTATAGATCTAGCCCCTTAAATCTATTTCTCACTTCCACTGTATAATCATAAAGGATTTGATTTAGGTCATACCTGAATGGTCTAGCGGTTTTCCCTACTTTCTTCAATTTCAGTCTGAATTTGGCCAAAAGGAGTTCATGATCTGAGCCACAGTCAGCTCCTGGTCTTCTTTTTGCTGACTGTATAGAGCTTCTCCATCTTTGGCTGCAAAGAATATAATCACTCTGATTTTGGTGTTGACCATCTGGTGATGTCCATGTGTAGAGTCTTCTCTTGGGTTGTTGGAAGAGATTGTTTGCTATGACCAGTGCGTTCTCTTGGCAAAACTCTATTAGCCTTTGCCCTGCTTCATTCCATACTCCAAGGACAAATTTGCCTGTTATTTCAGGTGTTTCTTGACTTCCCACTTTTGCATTCCAGTCCTCTATAATGAAAAGGACATCTTTTTTGGGTATTAGTTCTAAAAGGTCTTGTAGGTCTTCATAGAACAGTTCAACTTCAGCTTCTTCAGCATTACTGGTTGGGGCATAGGCTTGGAGTACTGTGATATTGAATGGTTTGCCTTGGAAAGGAACAGAGATCATTCTGTCATTTTTGAGATTGCATCCAAGTACTGCATTCAGACTCTTTTGTTGACCATGATGGCTACTCCATGTCTTCTAAGCGATTCGTGCCCACAGTAGTAGATATAATGGTCATCTGAGTTAAATTCACCCATTCCAGTCCATTTTAGTTCACTGATTCCTAGAATGTGGATGTTCACTCTTGCCATCTCCTGTTTGACCACTTCCAATTTGCCTTGATTCATGGGCTTGACATTCCAGGTTCCTATGCAATATCGCTCTTTACAGCATCAGACCTTGCTTCTGTCACCAGTCACATCCACAGCTGGGTTTTGTTTTTGCTTTGGCTCCATCCCTTCTTTCCTTCTGGAGTTATTCCTCCACTGATTTCCAGTAGCATATTGGGCACCTACCCACCCAGGGAATTCTTCTTTCAGTATCCTATCATTTTGCCTTTTCATATGTTCATGGGGTTCTCAAGGCAAGAATACTGAAGTGGTTTGCCATTCCTTTCTCCAGTGGACCATATTCTGTCAGATGAATGCCTTACCAGTACCTCAAATTCCACATTGTCCTAATTCAACTCACCATCCTCATCTCACTTCCATGAAGAACCTTGCTCTTCCTCCTATGTTCCCTAGCTCTCTCTGTCATCAGCTGCATCTAATCCATGTGGAGGTGGCTCTACTTCTAGAATATACCCTGCATGAATCCAGTGCTCATTATTTCCATTGAAAGTGAAAGTGTTAGTCGCTCAGTTGTGTCCAGCTCTTTGTGACCCCATGGTCTGTAAACCACCAGGCTCCTCTGTTCATGGAATTCTCCAACACTAGAGTGGGTTGCCCTTCATTTTCATTAGCACCCTAATAGCACCATTTCTCATTTGTAACAGCTTTCTAATAGATGTCATTCTCTTCTGCTTTTCTCTTCTCCTGTCCATTCCCCACACTAAAGCTGGAAGGAGTGTTCTGAAACAGCAAAGATGATCAAGTCACTCATCTGCTTAAAATCTTTTGACAACACCTTAGAGCTTTTAGGTAATAATAATAAAAGCTTGTATTCATATCTTGCTTATATGTGCTGGGCATTCCTCTGAGATATATATTGCCAACATTCAGTGAAGAACCATGACCTGGCAACTATGTGAGTGAGCTTGAAACTAGATTGATTAACCAGCCCTAGTCAAATCTTGAGATGGCTGGTTCAGCCAACAGTTTAGTTGCAACTTTAGCCCAAATTACCTAAATAAATCACTCCCACATTCCTGGTCCTTAGCAACTATGTGAGACAATAAGTGCTTGTTTTAAACAGACAATTTTGGGGGAAATTTGCTACACAGTGATAGATAACTCATTTAACACTCTAGTATTTATTCATTCATCCATTCAACCAAACAACCAATAACTACATCAGTTCAGTCGCGCAGTCGTGTCCGACTCTTTGCGACCCCATGAATCGCAGCACGCCAGGCCTCCCTGTCCATCACCAACTCCCGGAGTTCACTCAGACTCACGTCCATTGAGTCTGTGATGCCATCCAGCCATCTCATCCTCGGTCGTCCCTTTCTCCTCCTGCCCCCAATCCCTCCCAGCATCAGGGTCTTTTCCAATGAGTCAACTCTTCGCATAAGGTGCCCAAAGTACTGGAGCTTCAGTTTTAGCATCATTCCTTCCAAAGAAATCCCAGGGTTGATCTCCTTCAGAATGGACTGGTTGGATCTCCTTGCAGTCCAAGGGACTCTCAAGAGTCTTCTCCAACACCACAGTTCAAAAGCATCAATTCTTCGGCGCTCAGCCTTCTTCACAGTCCAACTCTCACATCCATACATGACCACAGGAAAAACCATAGCCTTGACTAGACGGACCTTAGTCGGCAAAGTAATGTCTCTGCTTTTGAATATACTATCTAGGTTGGTCATAACTTTTCTTCCAAGGAGTAAGCGCCTTTTAATTTCATGGCTGCAGTCACCATCTGCAGTGATTTTGGAGCCCAAAAAAACAAAGTCTGACACTGTTTCTACTGTTTCCCCATCTATTTCCCATGAAGTGATGGGGCCAGATGCCATGATCTTCGTTTTCTGAATGTTGAGCTTTAAGCCAACTTTTCCACTCTCCTCTTTCACTTTCAACAAGAGGCTCTTTAGCTCCTCCTCACTTTCTGCCATACGGGTGGTGTCATCTGCATATGAGTACCAAGTATGAAAAATCAGTGCAGTTCAGTTCATTTCAGTCATTCAGTCAAAGAAGTAATTATCATATTTCGTGTTAGTATGAAAAATACGAGCACCAACTATGAAAATTACTTCTTTATCCATGTTGACTTACCTTTGTCTCACCCCTCACCCATGACAGTGACCTGAGTTTTCATGTTTTGGTGCTGTTGTGCTGCTCAAGGCTATCCTTTGCTTCTTTTTTATCCCAGCCGCTTTCCAGTCTTCCTCAAAGTAGGATTACTGTATAGCTCTCAGTCTAAGTTACAGCTTCATTTTTGTGCTGTTAATTTTTTAAATTATTTTTTATTGAAGCATAATTGCTTTGCAGAATTTTGTTTTCTGTCAAACCTCGACATGAATCAGCCATGGGTATAGATATATCCCCTTCCTTTTGAACCTCCCTCCAATCTCCCCTCCCCATCCCACCCCTCTAGATTGATAGAGAGCCCCTGTTTGAGTTTCCTGAGCCATAGGGCCATAGCCAACAGCAATTTGCTCTATTTTACATATGGTAATGAAAGTTTTCATGTTACTCTTTCCATACATCTCACCCTCTCCTCCTCTCTCCCCATGTCCATAAGTCTACTCTTTATGTCTGTTTTTCCATTGCTGCCTGGTAAATAAATTCTTCAGTACCATTTTTCTAGATTCCATGTATATGCATTGAATTGAACTTTGAATTGAAGTCGCTCAGTCATGTCCGACGCTTTGTGACGCTATGGACTGCAGCCCACCAGGCTCCTCCATTCATGGGATTTTCCAGGCAATAGTCCTGGAGTGGATTGCCATTTCCCTCTCCAGGGGATCTTCCCAACCCAGGGATCAAACCCAGGTCTCCTGCATTGTAGACAGACGCTTTATCATCTGAGCCACGAAGGAAGTCATATATATGCATTAAAATATGGTATTTATATTTCTATTTCTGGCTCACTTCAATCTGTGTAATAGGTTCTAGGTTCATCCACCTCATTAGAACTAATTTAAATTCATTCCTTTTTACGGCTGAGTAATATTCCATTGTGTATATGTACCACAACTTCTTTATCCATTCATCTGTCAATAGATATCTAGGTTTCTTCCATGTTCTAGCTATTGTAAAATAGTGCTGCAGTGAACAATGGAATACATGTGTCTCTTTCAATTTTTGTTTCCTCATGGTATAGGAGTGGGATTTCTGGGTAATATGGGTGGTTTTATTCCTAGTGTTTTAAGGAATCTCTATACCATCTTCCATAGTGGCTGTATCAATTTACATTCCCACCAACAGTGCAAGAGCATTCCCTTTTCTCCTCACCCTCTCCAGCATTTACTATTTGTAGCTTTTTGATGATGGCCATTCTGACCAGTATGAGGTGATAACTCACTGTAGTTTTAATTTGCATTTCTCTAATAATGAGTGATGTTGAGCATCTTTTCCTGTGTTTGTTAGCCATCTGTATGTCTTCTTTGGAGAAATGTCTGTTTAGGTCTTTTCCCCACTTTTTGATTGGGTTGTTTATTTTTCTGGCATTGAGTTGTATGACCCTCTTGTATATTCTGGAAATTAATCCTTTGTCATTTGTTTCATTTGCTATTATTTTCTCCCATTCTCAGGGTTCTCTTTTCACCTTGCTTATAGTTTTCCTTGCTGCACAAAAGCTTTTACATTTAATCAGGTCCCATTTGTTTACTTTTGTTTTTATTTCCATTACTAGGAGGTGGGTCATAGAAGATCTTGCTTTGATTTATGTCATCGAGTGTTCTGCCTATGTTTTCTTCTAAGAGTTTTATAGTTTCTGGTCTTACACTTAGATCTTTAATCTGTTTCAAGTTTATCTTGGTATATGGTGTTAGGAAGTCTTCTAATTTCATTCTTTCACATGTAGCTGTCTAGTTTTCCCAGCACCATTGACTGAAGAGGCTGTCTTTGCCCCATTGTATATTCTTGCCTAGTTTGTCAACAATAAAGTACCCATAGGTGCATGGGTTTATTTCTGCACTTTCTATCTTGTTCCATTGGTCTATATTTCTGTTTTCGTGCCAGTACCATACTGTCTTGATGACTGTAGCATTTATACTATAATCTGACGTCAGGAAGGTTGATTCCTCCAGCTCCATTTTTCTTTCTCAGGACTGCTTTGGCTATTCAGAGTCTTTTGTGTTTCCATATGAATTGTGAAAGTTTTTGTTCTAGTTCTGTCAAAAATGCCATTGGTAATTTGATAAGGATCACATTGCATCTGTAGATTGCATTTAGTAGTATAGTCATTTTCACAATATTGATTCTTCCTACCCAGGAACATGGAATATCTCTTCATCTGTTTATGTTGTCTTTGATTTCTTTCATCACTTCACTTCAGTTCAGTCGCTCAGTTGTGTCCAACTCTTTTTGACCCCATGAATTGGTTAAGGTTGATTTTGTAAATCATTTTTCTTGTCTTGTATTTCTTAACTATGTAAGTCACTTTAACATTTGTAGTAAAGCTAGTTTGGTGGAACTGAATTCTCTTAACTTTTGCTTGTCTGAAAAGCTTTTAATTTCTCCATCAATTTTGAATGAGATCCTTGCTGGGTACATTAATCTTGGTTGTAGATTTTTCCCTTCCAGTACTTTAAATATATCCTGCCATTCCTTTCTGGCCTGTAGAGTTTCTGCTGAAAGATTAGCCATTAAGTGTATGGAGTTTCCCTTGTATGTTACTTGTTGCTTCTCTCTTGCTGCATTTAATGTTCTTTCCTTGTGTGTAGTCTTTGTTAGTTTGATTATTACGTGCCTTGGTGTGTTTCTCCTTGGGTTTATCCTCTATGGGGCTCTTTGGACTTGATTGACTATTTCTTTTTCCATGTTGGGGAAATTTTCAACTATAATCTCTTCAAAAATTTTCTCATACCCTTTCTTTTTCTCTTCTTCTTCGGGGACCCCTTTAATTCAAATGTTGGTGCATTTGATATTGTCCCAGAGGTCTCTGATACTGTCCTCAGTTCTTTTCCTTCTTTTTACTTTATTCTGCTCTTCAGAATTTATTTCCACCATTTTATCTTCCAGCTCACTGATTCGTTCTTCTGCTTCAGATATTCTGCTATTGATTCCTTCTAGGGTATTTTTAATTTCAGTAATTGTGTTGTTTATCTCTGTATGTTTATTCTTTAATTCTTCTAGGTCTTTGTAACTGATTCTTGCATTTTCTCCATTTTGTTTTCAAGGTTTTTGATCATCTTTACTATCATTATTCTGAATTATTTTTTCAGGCAGTTTGCCTATTTTCCCTTCATTTATTTGGACTTCTGTGTTACTAGGTTGTGCCTTCATTTGTGTAGTATTTTTCTGCCTTTTCATTATTTTTTTTAACTTATTGTGTTTAAGGCCTCCTTTTCCCAGGCTTCAAGGTTGAATTCTTTCTTCCTTTTCGTTTCTGCCCTCCTCAGGTTGGTCTAGTGTTTTGTGTGAGCTCCGTATAGAGTAAGAGTTGTGCTGAGTTTATTTGTTTGTTTGTTCATTTTTCCTCTGATGGGCAAGGCTGAGTGAGGTGGTAATCCTGTCTTCTGATGACTTGGTGTGTATTTTTGTTTTGTTTGTTGTTTAGATGAGGCGTCCTGCCCAGGGTGCTACTGGTGGTTGGGTGATGCTGGGTCTGGTATTCAAGTGGTCTCCTTTGTGTGAGTTCTCACTATTTGATACTCCCCAGGGTTAGTTCTCTGGTAGTCTAGCGTCTTGGAGTCAGTCCTCCCACTCTAAAGGCTCAGGGCTTGATCTCTGTTCAAGAATGACGATTCCACAGGTGGTTTGTAATGGCATTAAGGGAGAGGAAAACAAATACCCAAGAACGAGAAACCAAACATGAACCCCAGACAAATGGCAGTTACAAAATCAGACAAATAATAATTAAAGTAATGGAATATACACATATACATATACATCCATGAGTGAAGCCAAAACAGTCCAACAAAAATAAAGTACAGTAGATTCATCCATGAACAAAGGAAATCAAAAATTACATTTTTGAGTTAAGAACAAAACTATTTAAAGCACAAACTGGAAAACAAAACTAAAGCAAGGTGCCAAGTCAGAATAAAGCAATGAAAACAAAACTAACAAATATGTTGAGAGGTAAGAAAAGAAAGACTAGATATGCTAAGTTAAAAAGAGGTAGATGAAGAAGATTTGTATACATTAAAGATTAACTGCAAGAGAAAAGAAGAGTAGGAAAGGCAAACAAAGGAATAAATGTAGAAAAAATATAATAAGTTTTTTTTTTATTAAAATTATAAAAAAGAGAAAAGAAAAAGGGAGAAGAAAGAAGAAAGGGGGGAAAAAAGGAAAACTCTACCAACTGCAAAAGCCCAACATAGACACAGAGGTTTATAGCAACAGTAAAAATTGTGACTGAAGATACACATATACGTAGACACCCATAAGGAAAATCAAACAGTCCAACAAAAATAAAGTACAATAGATTGACCTGGCGAACAAAGGAAATGAAAAATTATATCTACCAGAACAAAACTAACTAAAGCACAAACTGGAAAACAAAGCTAGGGGAAGGTGCCAATTGGAGAATAAAGCAATGAAAATAAAACTAACAAATATGTCAAGGAAAGGAAAGAAAGAAAAGAAAGAAAGAATATATATGCAAAGTTAAACAGAGGTAGATAAAGAAGAGTTATATACATTAAAGATTAACTGCAAGGGGAAAAGAACAGTAGGAAAAGCAAACAAAGGAATAAATGTAAAAAAATAATAATAGGTTTAAAAAATTAAAATTTTAAAAAGAGAAAAGAAAAATAGAAAAGGAAAACTCCACAGAACTGCAAAAAGCCCAACATAGAGGCAGAGGTTTATAACAGCAACAAAAAATGTGACAGAAAAAAAAAAAAGCTCAAAAGCTTAATTAGATTTCACAGTACCAATAAAATTGACAACTACAGCAGAGAGGGGGAAAGAGGGGGGGGGAAATCCAAAAGAATCTACAAAGCAAGTCAAAACATAAGAATAATAAATGTTTTTCTTGAGTCACTGCTGTCAGAGTCCTTTCCCTCACTGGGAGTCACAGTTCACCTCACCTCCCTAGGATGCTCTCCAACACTGTGCTGATCTCTGGACCTGCTGTGGGGGCAGCTCAGATTCTAGTCTGGTTCTACTCCTATGTGTTCTTGTCTCCAATGTCCACAGCTATCAGAACTACTGAGTTTTCTTTTGTGGGAGCTCTCAATGCGTTTTATATATCCCATAGACAGAGAGTCTGCCTAGTTGGTCATGTGGATTCAATCTGCAGCTTGTACAGCTGGTGGTAAGGTTTTGGATCTTCATCCTTAGCTGCATTGCCCCTGGGTTTCAATTGTGGTTTTATTTCCACCCCTGCACGAGGGTCGTCCACTGGGGTTTGCTCCTGAGGCTGCCCTGGAGGGGTTGGGTTTGCCCCTATGAGGGCCAGGTGTGGAGGTGGGGCAGCTGCTTGGGTCGCAGGGGTTCTGGCAGCACCAGGTACTCAGAGGAGTTGGCGGCTAGGGCAGCAGGAAATATAGGGCTCTAGAAGGGTATGGCAACTAGTCTTGGTCAATATACTCCAGTATTCTTGCCTGGAGAACACCTCTCCCTGACAGAGAAGCCTGACAGACCACAGTCTGAGTTCCATTCAGTTCAGTTCAGTCGCTCAATCGTGTCCAACTCTTTGTGACTCCATAAACTGCAGCACGCCAGGCCTCTCTGTCCATCACCAACTCCCGGAGTTCACTCAGACTCACATCCATCGAGTCAGTGATGCCATCCAGCCATCTCATCCTCTGTCATCCCCTTCTCCTGCCCCCAGTCCCTCCCCACATCAGAGTCTTTTCCAATGAGTCAACTCTTCACATGAGGTGGCCAAAGTACTGGAGTTTCAGCTTTAGCATCATTCCTTCCAAAAAACACCCAGGACTGATCTCCTTCAGAATGCACTGGTTGGATCTCCTTGCAGTCCAAGGGACTCTCAAGANGCCTTTGAACTGTGTGTTGGAGAAGACTCTTGAGAGTCCCTTGGACTGCAAGGAGATCCAACCAGTCCATTCTGAAGGAGATCAACCCTGGGATTTCTTTGGAAGGAATGATGCTAAAGCTGAAGCTCCAGTACCTTGGCCACCTTATGCGAAGAGTTGACTCATTGGAAAAGACCCTGATGCTGGGAGGGATTGGGGGCAGGAAGAGAAGGGGACGACCGAGGAAGAGATGGCTGAATGGCATCATGGACTCAATGGACATGAGTCTGAGTGAACTCCGGGAGTTGGTGATGGACAGGGAGGCCTGGCGTGCTGTGATTCATGGGGTCGCAAAGAGTCAGACACGACTGAGCGACTGAACTGAACTGAAGACTGTTCTTTGAAATAGAAAACCTGAAAGCCTACATATCAAAGAGGTATGGAAGATGAAGGAAGAATATTTGAGACCCACCCATTATATATAGGGCTTCCCAGGTGGCACTAGCTGTAAAGAACCTGCCTGCCAATGCAGGCGACTTTAAGGACCCAGGTTTCATCCCCAGGTCAGGAAGACCCCCTGCAGTAGGACATGGCAATCCACTCGAGTATTCTTTCTCGGATAATCCCATGGACAGAGGCGCTAGGCGGGCTACAGTCCATGGGGTAGCAAAAAGTTGGACTCAACTGAAGTGATTTAGGACACATGCGTCTATATATCGTGTCCTAGTACTTCAGAGCCAGATATCTATGAAAACGAAAGACGGGACTGCATTTTCTAACGCATGACTTTGGCCTGCACAGTTAAGCAGTTATGTTTTCCTGATGAAGTATTCACTTGGGGAAGGGGGGGGTTCTTTCAGCCTAGTCTATCTCAGTGTAAGACTTGAAAAGGAAATCAGTAATAATACAACTTTTAAAACCTATTTTGAATCATGCCTTTCTTTCTTAAAGAATTAATTCACTAACCGATGTTTTATAATGCAAGAATTTAGTAAAACGTGGCTAAACTGATTTTTCTGAATTATCTGATATATATGGGTCTATGCAATAGTTCCTGAAAGTTGTTTCTTTCAGGATATTTCCCCCACTGTAAAGAGGTTGTGCCTTACCCAGGATATTCAGTTACTGGATACCTTAGCTCATTATCTGGGAGTTCAGTTGTAGCTAGGAATGATTTCAGATGATTTACATGCTAAGCTGTATTCTCTTGAAAACACATAAAAAGCAGAAAGATTGTGTTAGGATTGTGTAATGAAAACTTCAATATAAAGATCTTGCACCTTCTTTGGATGTGCACTAAATAAGAAAGCTAGTAAACTAGTGGTTGGAATGTTTCGTCTATAAAATTGATGTCATTTCATACTACTTGTATAAGGCTCACCTCTTTTTACAAATCAGAATACGCAGTTAATTTGAACTTGTCAATGCAACAGTATCTGTTGTAGTTCATTGATTCCTCTGATGATAGTAAAATAGTTCTGTTTTTTCAAGGGCAGACATTTTGTATTCTGAGGTTATAGAAACACTGCCACATAAACCACATTTATTTAGTTTTGTAGAAAGAAAATTTGTATTTTTTTATAGTCTGGTTTTATAATAGCAATTACTTTAAAACTTCAAAATGTAAATGTGAAACCATTATTTAAAAGTTGTTTGCAAGGGTATGATTGGTTGAAGATGTTTATCCAGTTCTTACAAACTTTTTACAAGCTTGGAATCATCACCAAATATAATGTGACTTTGGAATCTAATGACTTTCTATTGAACGCATTGCTGTTGAGGGTTAGAAAATGCATTTGTTCTGAATATTATCTTGGCTGCCTCACTGAGAAGTTGCAATATTGTTTGTTTGTCAAACAGCTTGAAAAGCTAGACAATGCTATTAGGAGTGATGTGGAAATGATAGGTGGGGAGATTCTTCTTACCTGCTGCTTTGTTATTTGGTAAAGGCAAGATGGTAATGGTTTTCTTATCCTTTCATCGCTAATGAATTGTCATAATAAGATCTGCAGATTACTTTTTAAAAAATCACTGTATAATCACAGCAGTGGTAGAAAATTCATTTCAGAAACACAACTTCCAATCATCTCTGTGGAAGATGTTTGTAAAAATGATTTGAGAAATGATGAACTCTTTCTGTATTAGACAAATGCATTTTGTATATTTGTCATAGAACAATTCTTTCAGTGCTTCCTGCTTTCCTATAAAAACGCAGTTTTCCGGTAAGTAATTTTGTCTGTTGACTCCTTTATTTCTGACTGCTTCCATTCCTTTGTACTTTTTTGGTATTTTTCTCACATAAAATAGAAATATTATGATTGGAATTTTGGTGGTTTCATAGAACAATTAAACTGGTAACTCTTAGTTCTTTGGTTTATTACTTAATAGGGCAAATGTGTAAAATCTCATGAGTGTGATTAGAATGGAAGGTAATTCTGCTTTACTTTCTAATTATTCATCACATTGTCTAATAACTGCACTTCTAATCCAATTAAAAAGTGACAAATTTGGACCTGGAATTCAGAACAGAAAAATGTAAGACTTTTTATGGTTGAGTTCAAGGAGAGGGGAGTAGAAAGTAAATGTAACATTTTTTGTCCATATTACAGTTCTGTTGTATCAGATGAATTCTACTGTATCACAGGTGAGAGGTTTTGGGGTGCAAGATGTAAAAATAAAACTGGTTGAAGTGTCATTCAAAGCAATGACAGTTGATAAGAGGCTCAGTAATGCAAGACTCGGAGAATCTGGAGACATTAGTTTGTTATGTTCATTTAAAATTTGCTCTGTTACATTAATATTTCTTTAGGCCTGAGGTATATCCCTTTCCACAAATGAAACCATCCCCAAATAATGCCAACATAATTAATAGCTTCTGCAGCCCTAGTTGACAATCACAGTCTTACAGGCAGAAGTAGAGAAGGGACTAGAATATGAAAATACCTTCCCTAAGTCTGCACATCACTGCATGACACCTTTATATTCCAAGGGGAAAAATGATAGTAAGTCTTAGCAATAGCAGAGAACATGAAACATGAGAGTATATAAAAACACATTAATATACAAGTGAAATTCAAGTGACATTTCATTTTATTTGATGACAGTGTGAATAATAGCTTTCCTATCCCTAATGACAAAACTTGTTTTCTAAAACTATAGAGGATAGTATAATATTTTCTTATTCATCTCTTGGCAAGAGCTACCTATATTACCTCAGAATCTTTCTCTCCAAGAGTAACACTTCTTTTAGTGATTCTGTAGGAGGAGAAGGGACTTTTGAAATTGACAGTTGAAGTCCAGGTTACTCTGAGAGTGATATTCTGAGTAACACGTTCTTAAGTCACCTCCAAAGGCCAAGCATATACTCCTCTCAGTTTTCAACGGAAAGCCTGTTTCACTTTCAGTTATCTCCTTCAGCTTCACCCGCTTAATGTATAGTAAGAATAGCAATACTGAACTGCATCCCAAGGCAGTGATACCTATGTGACACATCCAGGGAATATTTCTGGACCAGGGTGAACTCTGAACCTGTGTGAAATCACCCACAGTGAAAGTCAGTATCAGTGAGCCTGCTCCATCTCTCCAACTTATTTTTTTTTCCTGAAGGAGGGAGACTAGCCTTTTGACTCATGAAGTATGTTGCTCCTCCCTTGTACTCTTTTCCTCAAGGACTGGCTGTGCTCATTTAGGCTTCTTTGCCTCTCATAGCACATCTTAGTTGAGTTCTGTAGTCTCCATAACTCAGGTTTGGTGCAGGAAGCAATGGCATCTTCCAGTTACTAGGCTCCACTTTGAGTTTTCCCTCTGCTTTACCATGGGCCTGATGATGGGATATGCTGATCTGCAGTTCTCTCTGTTCTTTGGCTTACTACTCTCTTGCACAAAATCAGGGTGCATCCTGAAAATAACGCTAATTCCACAGACCAGCCTTCACTGAGGACTGTTCTTGGGTTGTTGTGTTTGGCATACTTGGTTAGCTATGGGTGATTTTGCTGATATAAGTAAACTTATAAGCTAAAAATAATGGGATACAAGTTTTTGAAAATCAGCCTTTGAACCATGTGGAAATACCATATCAGTCTTAGATCAGTTTATTTAGTGAATATTGAAGTTAAGTAGGTAAAGTGAAAGTGAAAGTCACTCAGTTGTGTCCGACTCTTTGTGACCCCATGGACTATACAGTCTATTCAATTCTCTAGGCCAGAAGACTGGAGTGGGTAGCCATTCCCTTCTCCAGGGGATCTTCCTAACCCAGGGATCGAACCCAGGTCTCCCACATTGCAGGCGGATTCTTTGCCAGCTGAGCCACAAAGGAAGTCTAAGTACATAATAGTATCATTAATTCTAATATAGTTATTTGTTTACTAGCAAATGCCAATATATAACTGACTATAATAAATGTGTACTCTGGAAGTGCAATAAATGTTAACTTGGGACATTCCAAGAATGTAAGGTATATGTTTGCCTCTGCATATGTGCTTACAGCTTATATTAAGTTGGTATAAAGACAAGCATTATATAGTATACTAATATTGTTATTGATTTTTAAATGGTCTTAATACTGTATTAACAGATCCATAGTCACAGAGGTTAGGAATCCCAAGCCTTAAATATATCCCAGTTTCATTAAGTTTATGAAAGTATATAATGGTTTTAAGAAGAAATTTGACAAATGAATCATCACCCCTAATAGTTAAATGTTCACAATACTAAATTTGTGCTTGATTGCTCAGTTCATGTCCGACTCTTTGTGACCCCATGGACTGTAGCCTGCCGGGCTCCTCTGTCCACGGAGTTTCTCCAGGCAAGAATACTGGAGTGAACTGCCATACCCTCCTCCAGGGGATCTTCCCAACCCAGGGGTAGAACCCAGGTCTCCTGCATTGCAGGCGGATTCCTTACCATCTGAGCCACCAGGGAAGCCCTTGACTACATTTAGAACCAAAGATTCTCTGCAACCTCTATTAGCATTTAAAAAAACTTGAGGTGTTTCATAATTATTTCTAGTGGTTTTTATTTTTTCCTTCCATGATTATCAAATGCTAGTTTTGTAATAAATTTATTTAGCTCTGACTAAAGATTACAGATTAATCAGTAGTCTTGTATTATAAAACTTTTCATATTTTTATACATGGTTTGTTTCTTTTAAAATTTTATACACACTTTTGTTAATTTTATACTTATACTCTAAGTATACTGATCTTGTTTTCTGTCCTAGATATAGATTGTCAACAAAGGGAATTACTACTTATCATATTATAGCATCAGTTTAGCATTTTACTATCTCAGAAATAAAACCAAGACATTATGGGTAATTGACAAAGATGAAGAAGGAGAGTAGGTAGTTATTCAAGACAATTAAGCAGAAAGAAATAAGTGGAATTTAGAACATAACTTACCTTGAAGCTTGCTGGCATCCAGTGCAAAAGGGACACAGGGTGATTTGTTATGCTCTTGCCAGGTAATAAAATAGAACATACCCATTGCTAGGTACTGTGAATAAGATAAAACATCTAGTAGTTATAAGCACTTGAACTTACAGCAGTATGTAATAAATGATAGTGGAATGAGCAATTATTCTCATTGTGAGGTATTTTGATTTGGTGTATTTTTAATGTCCTGGTAAGGCTAAATAGATGAATGAATAGGCCCTTAGACCATCCATTTGAAATAATCACATTCCACATTTTTAAAAATGTGTAGAGCAGAAAATTAAAAATTTGTATAAATGCTAAAAATTAGGTTACAGGAAGTCTATTTAGTATATACTGTTTGCAATAAAATAAAAACTATATACATTAAAATATTTATGGTATATTTTTACTAATAAATTGATAATTATACATTAAGATACAGAAGGTTTGATTAGAACCAGGCATGAAACAACAGATACTTGTTCCAAATTGGGAAAGGAGTATATTAAGGCTATATATTGTTACTCTGCTTATTTAAATAACATGCAGAGTACATCATGAGAAATGCTGAGCTGGGTGAAGCACAAGCTGGAATCAAGATTGCTGGGAGAAATATCAATAACCTCAGATACACAGATGACACCACCCTTATGGCAGAAAGTGAAGAAGAACTAAAGAGCCTCTTGATGAAAGTAAAAGAGAAGAATGAAAAATTTGGCTTAAAACTCAACATTCAGAAAACTAAGATCATGACATCTGGTTCCATCACTTCATGGCAAATAGATGGGGAAACAATGGAAACAGTGAGAGATTTTATTTTTGTGGGCTCCAAAATCACTGCAGATGGTGACTGCAGCCTTATAATTAAAAGATGCTTGCTCCTTGGAAGAAAAGCTATGACCAACCTAGACAGCATATTAAAAAGCAGAAACATTACTTTGCTGACAAAGGTCTGTCTAGCCAAAGCTATGGTTTTTCCAATAGTCATGTGTGGATGTGTGAACTGGACTATAAAGAAAGCTGAGCACTGAAAATTGATGCTTTTGAACTGTGGTGTTGGAGAAGACTGTTGACAGTCCCTTGGATTGCAAAGAGATCAAACCAGTAAAGATCAGTAAAGATTAGTCCTGAATATTCATTGGAAGGACTGATGCTGAAGCTGAAACTCCAATACTTTGGCCACCTGATGTGAAGAACTGACTCACTGGAAAAGGCCCTGATGTTGGGAAAGATTGAAGGAGGAGAAGAGGAGAAAAGAGGATGAGATGGTTGGATGGCATTACTGACTCTCATGCATTTGAGCAAGCTCCGAGAGTTGGTGATGGACAAGGAGGCCTGGCGTGCTGCAGTCCATGGGATCACAAAGAATCGGACAGGACTGAGTGACTGAACCGAACTGAATACAGCATGTAACCTTTTTTTGCCATTGTACTAAGAAGAGTGAACAGACATACTGAACTTTTTGTTCTGGAAGATTTTAGAAATTCAGTTGGTCAAATACTTATGCAGTTAATACTAAAAGTTACCATTCTAGATTGCCAATCATATGTTGGAGCTTTTCAAAGCCAACTATGAAATCTTATTCTCCAGATCTTCCCTTTATACTTTAGGCCAGCTTCTTGTTTGTCCCAATTGTTATCACTGCCTCAGGCAGTTGTGATGTTAAGCAATTGTTTTCAACAAATGTGCTAGGATTAAGGTTTATCCCACTGAATACAGTCTGAATCAGGTCAAATAGTGAGAAGCCCTGCTAATGGAGCTTTTGCAGGAATCTACCAAATAGGTCAAATATGTGAGAATGGGCTTTCTAAAGAGTTTCAAACAGTTTATCACCTCTAGAGCCTGCTGAGCAGCTAGCTGGTTTTCATTGCAAGACTGCTGATTTTCAAGGTTATTGTGGAGCTGGAGAGAGAGAGAGAGATGGGAATAACACAAGTCAAATGACACAGGGCTTTTGCTGTTTACTGAGATTTAGCTAGTTTTCTTGAATGAATACTCCTTGGATTGTTGGAAGCTTTAGGTTAAGTCTTAGAGTTTGGAAAAATTATCATAATTTGGATACTTTTATCAGTGTTCCTACAGCTTCTATGCAAGAGCAGATTTTGGAGAGTCTTACTCTGCCATTCTGAAAATTGTCTTCCTCCAATAGTGTTTAGGAACTTTTTAAAACCTCTTGCATTGGGACGTGGCACAGATGTTAAAACCTGTGAACTCTTGGGAGCAGGTATTTGCTCACATACTGAATGCTCACATACTTTCTTCTCTACTTCTTGATGATCTTTCTTTTGAAGGCTGTCCCCAAATAGCTCAGCTACTATCTGAAGTGAAGTGCTTAGGGTCCATGTAGAGGTTTTTAACTTTTGAGATTTTTTTTTTTGCTTAGTTTTTTGATTTTTACACTCAAGATGCCAGAAGAATCTCTGGAATCATATTTGCTTTTGAGTAGCCTTGTTTACCTTCATGCTGAGTCATTTCATGCTGGTGTAGTAGAGATTTTGAAAATCTGAGTCAATCTCATTTTGCTCTTCTAACTAATTTTTCCCCTAAATTCTTGTACAAGGATTTAAAAGATATTATATACTGCATAGCAATAAACACATTCTTGTTGTAAATCTGTTAAGCACATTGAGGAAGGTTGAAGGCCTTCCCCAGGACTTCCTTTCCAGGGTTTTCTACTGGAACATTACAATTGTGAGTTCCAGTAGCTACAGTGGTATCACCATAGCTATATGATGAACGTGCGGCAGATCTTTGCAGCAGATTGCACTAACTCCTTCAGAGCAGTAATTATTACTGGAATGCATCTGTATATCAACTTGAAAAATAGTCACAGCCGAGAAGTTGAGATTTATGCTTTATTTGGTGGGAATTTTTAGGACTTCAAGCCTGGGAGAAAGCATCTCAGGAGAAAGTTCATCTCCCTGAGAGAACTGTTCTGAGGAAGTAGGGGGAGGAGTCAATTTATATAGAAGTTTGCAACAAGGGGCAGGTAGTCTGAACATCAAAAGACATTTGAATCAGTTCTAATGAGATGGATGAAACTGGAGCCGATTATACAGAGTGAAGTAAGCCAGAAGAAAAACACCAATACAGTATACTAACACATATATATGGAATTTAGAAACATGGTAATGATAACCCTGTATGCGAGACAGCAAAAGAGACACAGATGTATAGAATGGACTTTTGGACTCTGAGGGAGAGGGAGAGGGTGGGAGGATTTGGGAGAATGGCACTGAAACATGTATACTATCATGTAAGAAATGAATTGCCAGTCTATGTTCGATACAGGATACAGGATACTTGGGACTGGTGCATGGGGATGATCCAGAGTTGATATGGGGTGGGAGGTGGAGGGGGGACGTTCAGGATTGGGAACTCATGTACACCCGAGATGGATTCATGTCAATGTATGGCAAAACCAATACAGTAATGTAAAGTAAAATAAAGTAAAAATAAAAATTAAAAAAATAATAAAGATATTTTAAAATGAAAAAAAAAATAAAGATTATTGTTCTTAATAATCAAGGAAAACCAAATCTCTCAAGTTAAGGAATTTAGTAGTTTTCTATGTATGAGAAGATGCAAGAGTCTGGACTTAACTGAAATCATTCCTTTCATATGCATCTCAGCTGTCTGTGACCAGTGATTACCATGGGGAGTTGCTGATGGCTGTTGCTTGTGCTTTTCACATCCTACTCCCACCCCAGGCTCCTCAGTGTTCACCATGGGGAGTGGTGGCAGCTTGTGGCAGCAGATTGAACAATGCCAGAGAGCAGGCATTATTCTTTCTAGGTGCCCTTTGGAGGGCCTGAATCACGGATGGCTGTGACATCTTTGTTTATTGATATGGCAGGAAATACTCCATTTCATACATATGATAGTAATTTGTATTTAAAAATGGAAATGTGGAATTGAGTGGTGCAGTGATTGTTTAAAGCAGAGTATGTATCACCATGAAACAGATGAATAATACCAAATGGATAAAGCATCAATTCTTAGTTGATTTCATAATCCAGTTTAGCATATCTTTTCTTCTAGAGTGAACGTATGGGAGAAATACACATTTGTTTTACTATGCCATCTAAAAAGGTGTTTTTTGCATGTTCAATTAAACACCAAAAAGAAGTTGTACCAACTCTCATGTCTGTGGTCAGTCCTCAGAGTTTCTTTAACTGATTGAAACTCTTCTGATTAAAACAGTGTCAGTGCTGAGTCACTCACTCGACTCTAATTCTCAGTTACTTTTTTGGCAAGACAAATAAGTTTTTGCATGCAAAAGTCTACTGTTGTATTTAATTATCTCTGCAGATATAAAACATCAATATAATTTTAATTAAGAAGTTCTTCATGTATCTGGGAAGTAATCTGTTTATGTGACTTTGGAACTTTTAGGTTACGAAGTCACCTGCAGGAAATATTTTAATGCTTTATTTCTCCTTCTTTCTTTTTCTATTTAGTGAAGCAGGACATAATATTCTTTTGATGATATCCATTGATTGTGCTTAGCTATGAAAATATGTATATATGTATACAGTGCTCTCTGTAGGAACATTTTTGTTTTTAAAATAAAATAATAAATTCCAATTATAAATTCAATATAAGATTTATTATAATTTACCTAAATTCTGTATTGCTCTTTCTCTCTAATGTGTATGTACATCTCTGAGTATTTTAGGCATTATTTGGAATTATGGCATATAGTAATATTAACTGGAAAATAACTCAGAATCATGATTTTGTCATTTTAAGATAGTATGCTTTTTTAAATTTTAAAAAACTCTGCTTTTTCTTGCTTTTTTAATGATCCAACAGATGTTGGTAATTTGATCTCTGGTTCCTTTGACATTTCTAAATCCAGCTTGAACATCTGGAAGTTCATGGTTCATGTACTGTTAAAAAGCCTGGCTTGGAGAATTTGAGCATCACTTTGCTAGTGTGATGTGAATGCAATTGTGCAGTAGTTAGAATATTCTTTGGCATTGCCTTTCATTGGGATTGGAATGAAAACTGACCCTTTCCAGTCCTGTGGCCACTGCTGAGTTTTCCAAATTTGTTGGCATATTGCATGGAGCACTTTCATAGCATCACCTTTTAGGATTTGAAATAGTTTAACTGGGTTCCGTCACCTCTACTAGCTTTGTTCACAGTGATGCTTCTAAGGCTCAATTCATCATTGAAAAAGCAAGAGAGTTCCAGGAAAAAAACATCTACTTCTGCTTTATTGACTATGCCCAAGCCTTTGACTGTGTGGATCACAACAAACTGTGGAAAATTCTTAAAAATATGGGAATACTAGACCACCTTACCTGCTTCCTGAGAAATCTGTATGTAGATAAAAAAGCAACAGTTAGAACTGGGCTTGGAACAACAGACTGTTTCCAGTTTGGAAATGGAGTATATCAAGGCTATATATTGTCACCCTGCTTATTTAATTTATATGCAGAGTACATCATGTGAAATACTGGGCTGAATGAAGCACAAGCTGTAATCAAGATTGCCAGAAGAAATATCAATAACCTCAGATATGCAGATAATACCACCCATATGGCAGAATGTGAAGAAGAACTAAAGAGCCTTTTGTTGAAAGTAAAAGAGGAGAGTGAGAAAGTTGGCTTAAACTCAACATTCAGAAAGCAAAGATCATGGCATCTGGTCTCATCACTTCGTGGCAAATAGATGGAGAAACAGTGGAAACAGTGGCAGACTTGATTTTCTTGGCCTCCCAATCACTGTAGATGGTGACTGTAGCCCTATAACTAACTGCTATAACTAAGTCCTATAACTAAGCCTATAACTGCTTGCTTATTGGAAGAAAAGCTATGACCAACCTAGATAGCATATTGAAAAGCAAAGATATTACTTTGCCAACAAAGATCCATCCAGTCAAAGCTGTGGTTTTTTCAGTAGTCATGTATGGAAATGAGAGTTGGACCATAAAGAAAGCTAAGCACCAAAGAATTGATGCTTTTGAACTGTGGTGTTGAAGAAGACTGTTGAGTCCCTTGGACTGCAAGGAGATCAAGCCAGTCAATTCTAAAGGAAATCAGTCCTGAATTGGAAGGACTGATGGTGAAGCTGAAACTCCAATACTTTGGCCACCTGTTGTGAAGAACTGACTCACTGGAAAAAAAAAATCCTATGTTGGGAAAGATTGAAGACAGGAGGAGTAGGGGATGACAGAGGATGAGATGGTTGGATGATATTACTGACATGATGGACATGAGTTTGAGCAAGCTCTGGGAGTTGGTGATGGACAGGGAAGCCGGGCATGCTGCAGTCCCTGGGGTCTCAAAGAATCAGACATGACCACACAACTGAACTGATAAACTGACTAATACAAAAACTGAGCTAGCTCCTAAGATATTCATAACACCAAGAGAAATAATGTATTAAAATGCTTCAGTTAACTATTAAACACAATTCAGTTATAAAGTAAAATGACTAGCTTCAATACTAAACTCAGTATGCTTACTGGAATCTGTAGATTTAATGCAGAAAACTGGTAGAATCTTGAGCGTGTAGTTGTAATAATGTTAGAGGTTTTAGAAAATAAAACAAGATCTAACTTTTGATTTTATTTCTAACATAAACTGATAGAAAGTTACTACATTGAGCTAAATATAGGTTATGTTCTCAATTTATCACTCCTTAACAAATGAATTGCTCAGTACTATCACTAAAGATTTTCATTAAAATGTACATTTGTCAATATTTTTGTTAAAATACATATTAATTGCATTTTCAAAGAGAATTGTTTTTAACTTTACTGCTTTTGAGGAGAAAATAAGAATCTGTTTTGTTCCTTTAAAATGCCCTAGAAAAAATAAAAGTTTCTAAAATATCAGAGCATGCAAGTTAAACCAATGTCAAGGAAATGATCACTCCAGTAATAAACTAAGTGACAATTTAAGCTCATTTATTTCACAAGATGATAAATATATTTCTTATAAGCTATCATATCTTTATTACTAATGCCATATCACTTTTCTCAGCTAAATACATATTTCTATTTTTTTTTTTAAATTTTGTTTGCTTTCCAAAAAGCTACAAATGACCTAATCTTTCTGCCCATTCTGATCTCATCCTTCAAAGTACAAATTAAAACTACTTATTATCATTCCCCCTCAAAAAGAAAAGCTCCTGTTTTTACTTCCCATAAAAATAGAGAATGGAAAACTTACTTGGAAGAACCTATTAGAAAGCTTAAGTCTATGCTGTGTGATTGCCATTTCCTCCTTGATCTTCCAGTGTGTTCTTGATTAAATTCACCAAACATGCTTAGAAAAGTCAGTAAGTATAGAAAACAAATGATTGTCCTACACTCCAACATTCTTTATTCTGGTCCTAGTCTGGTTCACTAAATCCACACCAACCATATCACCAACACAACCTTGCCCTGGCTATGTACCAAGCATTCCCACAACCTCTGTTATGGTGGGAATACTGGTATTTGTGTGGAGGTTGGGGTGGGGATGGCATTGGATTAGGAAGCAACATTTCTCTCTCTTTTTTTTTTTTTTGCTGTACATTAAAATTTATTCCAATTTGGAATGGAAAATTGAAATATTTGTCTTAATTGCTTTTATTATCTGAGTTTGGGAGAGTGTACAAACACATTTTACCATGTGAAAACATTGGTAGGACCACTCCAGGGACTTAAAAAGGCCTGTCCAAGTGAAAAACCAAAGGTGTGTGCGTGCATGTGTGTGAGGTTGCTTTAGTTGTGTCTGACTGTGTGTCCCTGTGAACTGTAGCCCACCAGGCTCCTCTGTTTATGGGGTTCTCCAGGCACGAATACTCGAGTGGATTGCCATGCCCTGCTCCAGGGGATCTTCCCAACCTAGGGATCGAATATGCATCTCTTACATCTCATGTATTGGCAGACAGGTTATTTAATACTAGTGCCACCTGGGAAGCCTGAAACCAAAGGTAATTTCATGGTAAACCTTCCTCTGTAAACTACAGAATTAAAGCTGTGAATCAGTTCATACTGAAGTCCCCAGTGCCAGCTTGGTAACAGAATTTCCTTACTACCTCTAGCTGGAGTTCAAGATCATTTAAGAATCTGTTTGTAATTATTTCAGTCTTCTTGTTATTAATATTAGTGTACTAATAACATCAGTGCTGTTAATATTATTAGTATAATAATTATACTAAAATAATATAATATGAGCAGTAATGAGATTGTTAGTGTTACTCTCCGTTACAAGCATTCCTCATAAAGGAATAGTTCTGGAGCAAACTGTGCCTGGTTTATGCAAGTGTTTTCACCTAGAACAGCCATGAATCAGGCTATTCTAGGCATTTTCTTTCACAAGTCTTAAATATCTTAGGTGTAAGAATTCCAAAGAGGTGTCTGTAAAATCTTCATTCTTAGAAGCCACAATTTTAGATCTAAAAAAGTCATGTGACAATATGTTTGGATTAGTAACTTCATACATACTACAGGCTAAATTTCCTTACAATAAGTAAAAGTGAAATGGTTATATGGAAACCATTATAGCATACAAGAAAAATTGCAGGCTTTGGGAAAGCCTTTGGGAAACATTAACTCAAATTCTGTTTTGAATTTTAAACTTTCTGTATTCTAGCTACTTGGCCTTGTCACCTTTGGGAAAATGAAGAAAATAATGCCAACTTACAGCTTTACTGGGAGGGTGAAAAAGGTAATGCATGTAAAGCACCTATATTACTGCCACAGAATAGATGGAAAATAAACATAGCTTCTCTTTTCTTTTTTCATACTAGCAGATAAAACTATTAAACATTATTTTTCTTAATTAGAAATAATGTAAGTATATGGTGCATGAAGATTTTAATTCATTCAGTGTTTAATGATTTCTTATTGAGTTGAAAATAGCAATCATATAAAACAGTATGCTATTTTAAAGTAAAGCAAGCAAAATTGCAGATATAAAAAGAGAAATATTCTTCTGATGTAGTGTGAATTAAATTGTTATCCAGGCAGCCTTGAGTCTGGATTCTGAAAACAATATTTTTGAAAACATTCAAAGTTCATCCTTTGAGGAAAAAAATCAATGATATATTGTTGACACAGCTGCTTCAGTTATCATTCCTATTAGACAGGAAACCATATGGAAGAAGGGGGTAAACACTACTTCAGTAACTCAGATCTTAGAATCAATATGGTGATGGAAATGACACCTATGAGAGTTAATGAAACACTAGGACACCTTTATTGTGGAATGCTCTAGAAAAGACGTGGAATTGAATATCACACTTGTGCCATCCAAATGTAATTTTCAGACTAGTCAGCAAATCTTATAACTGAATTTTGTTCTCATATTTGGGGCAGGAGAGCACTAATTAGAATACAGAATTCTTGGAAATAGTTTCACACCATCCGAATCAGCGTATAGACCATTGTCCTGAAAACAGGAGGTCCTATTCAAATAATCTCAGTTGAATATATAGGCACACTCTTTAATCTCAACAATTAATACTGATGTAATAGGGTTGATACAGTGGTAAGTTTCCTAAGATAGCATCTAGTGTATAGTATTCCCCCAAAAGGATTGACAGAAGCATTTATTGATATTTTGCAAACTTTGTTATTTGTCTTTGTATAGATCAGAAAGAACGACAATACCATTTAGGATATTAATTGGAGCCACTGTAGAATTTAAAATTCATTGTTTTATTTTAACCAAAAAAAAATTTTCTGCCTAAAGATTATCCATTTCTTAGATGCCTTAACTTTTCCCTTATTTCAGTCATCAACACTTGGAATTGACTTTTTTAAAATTCACATTTTTTTCACAAATGTTAAAGTGTATGGAACAAAGAGTAAAAGCATAGCCAGACTGTGATACAAATAGTAGGTGATTTGGGGGTTAACTTTGTAGCCAGAGGCTGATACAGTACATGAGATTTAAACATGAACTTTATCCCAGTCCTCAAGGAGATAGAATCATAAATAACATACGTAGACTGGCTTTTGGTTTAATGACAATGCATTAATTAAATTCAGTAAACTAATTATCAGCACATTTGCAAATTTATAATCACACCATTTATTAGTACTTATTTAAATTCCCCAAGAAACCAGTAAACTACAAGCAGCTATTATATTTTGTTTCACATGTACAGTTTACTATTCTGTAATTATTTTTTCTCAAATTGTTGAAGGGAAATATGCTATGTCCAGTTTTAAATAGATGTCTTTACAGAAAATATGGAGATATAATTTAACTCACAATACCCTACAGTGTGTTTAGTTCCTTCACATCAAACATGATTCTGAGATGGTTATTACCTTTAAAGCTAAGTCTTTCTGCCAAGTCACTGTTGCCTCACTTCATTGTCTTTTTGATTACTGGGCATATTGGAAATATTCCTACTGTCACACTACTTGCCTCAGTTTTATCCATTGCTTTCTTCTGATTTCACCATACCCTGCTCTTAATAACTGGTTTGTTTTCGTCTTAGAGTTGATTTTTTTTTCTTTAACACTTGTATGTTTATTCTTCTTCCATAGCCTCTATCCATCCACATTAGTAAATCCTGGGATTTTCTGTGTCTTCTTCCCATTGTTTTAAATAATATTTATTACAAAATAGTCTATAATTGACTAGAAAGTAATTTTTCCACTCCCTTTATATTTTTAATGACATCATGATACCAATTAAAGTAATCTTGATATGATTTGCAGTTGGCTTTGTTGTTGGAAAATTAAAATTGTAAAATACTGATAATTCAATATATAGCTGTGAAGATTTCTATAGCTGTCTCTATGGCATAGTTTTTTTTTTTTTTACAGATTATAAAAATTATAGCGCATCTCTATGGGGTACAATTAACTTCTTTCCATCTCTTCTTTACCATGGCAACATGTTCTCTTTTCCAACTTGCAATGTATCAAAGGCCACCTGGGTTATTTTCATATTCTCTGCCAGCTGGCACAACAGGAACATAGATTCATACTTACACAGGGGAATTGGGGGCAAGGGGTGACAGGCATTACTTTTCCCCAGAGATGGGTTGTTGCTGCAGCTCCTCATGATTGTTAAAATTACTTCAGCTGGGTGAAGTTTGACAGTCTTCTGATACATGCATAATTTGAATTTCATCAGTATTTACCAGCCAGTGAGTATAAATGATATAATATTAACAACATTCTCATATTTCTGACTTAACATCTTTACAAAGTGAAAACTTGACTACTTAACTCATAGTCTTCAAATGATTCTGAGCATCTCCAAGGTGTACCCCAGGGACATGCATGTGACCAACTGAAGTATTCTTGGAAAATATGTGAGAATGCAGTATTAACTTATAGATTAATATAAAGTATTTCTGAAAATACCTATATTAATTTTAATAAAAATAGAATGTTTAGATTAAAATAATTTGTAATTTAAATTTTTAAAAGTGCCTAGAAATTTGGAAAAATAAAAATGGTGCTATATACCTAATATCTTGGAGGAATCATACTAAAATACTCAAAAGTATTTTCTTTGAAATTAGCCTCATTAGTCACTGATTCAACAAACTCAAGATTTCTTATAGCATTTCTTGGAGGATGAAATTACTTATAATTGCTTTTGGGCTTCCCTGGTGGCTCAGCAGTAAAGAATCCACCTGCCAATGCAGGAGATGCGAGTTTGATTCCTGGGTGGAGAAAATCCCCTGGAGAAGGAAATAGCAATCCCCTGCAGTTTTCTTGCCTGGAGAATTCCCATGGACAGAGGAGTCTGGCAGGGCTTCAGTCCATGCAATCACAAAAGTGTTGGACATGACTTCAACTACTAAACAACCAGCATCACCATATTTGCTTTTGTTTTCTTATTTGCTAATTGATGTGTGTGTGTGTGTGTGTGTGTGAGAGAGAGAGAGAGAGAGAGAGGGAGAGAGTGTGTGTGTGAGTGAGGCAGACAGAGAGAATATTTTGTTTCAAAGTTTCAAATTCATATGTCTCCCCGCCCCCCCCCCCCATTTTCATTTAACTGGCTCACACGCTGCTAGTAGATCTTTGGCGCCTAAAAAAATGAACTCACCTTTTTGCACTATGCAAAGAGGGGTCTAAACAGGCATTGTCTTGGCTTCCTGTGATAACTTAAAGGGAAACTTTCATCATATCTCGAGCCCTTGAGTCCTGCAAATAGAGGAAGAAAGTGTTCTTAAATTCCTTGCAGCAGCGATTTGCTTCGGCGGCACTGACCTTGACTTCCGAATGGAACAGTGACGGCATTTGATCATGACTGAGGAAAACCTCAGGAAACCTGCTGGCAGCTTGTGCCGTGGTTGCCACGAAGACCCGACCACGGGGTCCTACCTTTCAGAGATACTAATCAGTGAGCTGCCCTTAAGTTTGCTGCTGCTGATGACGGCGCCGCTCCTGTTGCCAGCCACTTCACTCCCAGAACCTTCAGTAACCAGATCCAGGAAGCTTTCCGCGACTGGAGACTTCCAGGAATTACTGATCCCAGCGCAGACCAGCGGCCTCACACTGAGGCATCTTATCACTGCTCTGTGTAACACAGACACTCTCTGTGCTCTGTGGGCACCGCCACCCCGCGCGACAGAAGGGAAGCTCACCCAGTGGGTCTGATGCTGTGACGCTGGTCTGGGAGTTTCTGCGCCAGCGCTCTGGCATGGTCTCGTATGACCACCTTTGAGAGGTCAGCCTGACCTCTGCTTCCGGAAAGAACCTGAAGGCACCGAAAAGGAAGAGCAGACCGTGGCTGAAAGGCCCCGCCCAAGGCGGGATTTCAGGGTGGGTGAAGCGCTCCAGCTTTCAAGTTGGTGTTGGAGAAGACTCTTGAGAGTCCCTTGGACTGCAAGGAGAACCAACCAGTCCATTCTGAAGGAGATCAACCCTGGGATTTCTTTGGAAGGAATGATGCTAAAGCTGAAGCTCCAGTACTTTGGGCACCTTATGCGAAGAGTTGACTCATTGGAAAAGACCCTGATGCTGGGAGGGATTGGGGGCAGGAGGAGAAGGGGACGACCGAGGATGAGATGGCTGGATGGCATCACAGACTCAATGGACGTGAGTCTGAGTGAACTCGGGGAGTTTGTGATGGACAGGGAGGCCTGGCGTACTGCGATTCATGGAGTCGCAAAGAGTCGGACACGACTGCGTGACTGAACTGAACTGAACTGTTCCCCAACCCGAGATTGCGGACAGGCGGGAAGGCATGCTGCCCTCTGCGTCTGGTCTGCTGCCACAGCTCCGCTGGGTAGGAACTTCCATGGAGTAGTCTGCAGCTCTTCTTCTGTAGACTCTTTAAAAGAAAACGGAAATAAAGTTGATGGAAAATAAACAGTCTATTATTTATTTATTTTTTTTAAAAAAGCTCAAACCATATAGCCCCTCTTGCATTGATTGTTAGTCTAATAAATTTGGTACAGAAAGCTCTCTTTCCCAAACCCCTGTTTATTAGGCCACTCACCAATGATTGCTTTTTGGTTGTTAAGTCATCCAGATGAGAAAGATGTCTGACTCATTTTGGGTTTAGAATTTTAGAGCATTTATAAATACTTTACATAGTTGTATGTATTTCGCTTGCTTTGCCTGGAAGTAGGTTTTGGCTTATGTGTCTCCCTTTCCAGAATGAAAACTGCTCTCAGTCTTTGTCTCATTCTTGAACCTAGATGAACACCAAGTACAAAGTGCCTGGTTCATTATATTAAGTTCTGGTCGACTGAATTGCTATTTTAATATTAGAAAATTGCTTTTGAAAATACACCTGGTTTTGAAACAAAGCTATTGAGTTTATTATTTGGGTTTCAGAGTATCGAAAAGTAATAACTACTGCCAGAAAAAAGATTCCTTAAGGAATATATATTAAGGCAGTGCTTTCTACTTATACGTGGGAAGCATAGGAAGCATTTTCAAGGGTTTAAGACAGAGGCTGTTTGATGAACTCTGTGAATAATCTTACTCAGTTAAGCCAACCTGGGAACCACTGTAGTCTCCTTTGCTCAGCTAAAAAATTAAAGGGCTGAATTAGGTGATTTTTCTGCTCTAAAATTCTGTGCTTAAGGGACCAACTGCTCAATAATCTAAGCCTAGAGTCACATATCTCTGTCACAGCTCAAGTTTTTAATTTAGATCTATGACTTTGGGCCCATTGTTTACATTTTGAGTCATGTTAAATTCTCTCATGAAAAGATCAGAGGGCTTAAATAGGTTATTTGTCTGTGAAATTCTATAACACTTATACTATCAGTACTTGAATCACAGTAATATTTGTGGTTATGAAAGTGAATTAGTTGCATTGTCTTATGGTGTTTCAGTTCTTGTGTGAAAAAGTTAGGGAGTTAAAGCAACATTTCTGCAATATATAGAATCTAATTCAGTAGATGTTACTATTTGTGAGAGGGTGGTCTGAGATCTATTATAATTCACAAGCCCTGTTGGAAACCAAAGATCAGTATCGGGTATAGAACTGGAATTCTTGTTTCTCCTGTTGCAGATATTCTGGTTTTCTCATTTTGAGACCATTAACAAAAGCACTTGTATTGATTTTTGTCATCTAAATTGTAGAAGTCAAGACTCAGAAGTTTTGCTCTGAAAGCTAAGAATTTAATCCAGTGTAAAACCTAATTGATGGACTATTTAGAAAAGAAGGTGATAGACACTGGGTATAATTTACTATAAGCCATAGATCATTCTTAGTATTGATTAAGTTATAGTAGCACCCAAACACAAATTATTATTAGAGAACTTTTGAGATTATGAGAAGCTGAGTCACAAGTGCTTTGGAAATGCAAAGGTCTAGATTATTTTTGTTTGAACACAAAAGAGAAGGTTAGGAAGTATTTACTTTCCAGTTACAGCAAACTCTTTCCCCTTAGTATTTAAAAAAAATTTATGTCTTTTACATCTTTTCTTTCTAAAGTTGAGTTTCTGGTTGAGTTTTTGTTCACCAAAATGGACCAAGGAGCTTTGTCTAATATTCAAGAGTTTGTTTAGTAATGACTATGGAATTATAAACTAAAGGATGTAAAGTTTACCATTAAAAATAATATTTTGAAATTATTCTTATAGAAAATTGCTTATATACATTTTAATGTTATGTCTGCTGTTATGATTGTTTAATCAAAAACAGAAATTTGAGATAAATAAGTAAATAGATAAATATTTAAAGATATTTAAAGATAAATAAAATATAAAATTGGTTTAAAGATAACCAATAGTTATCATTTTGCTATCCTATCCTAGCTCTAATAATCTAATGTAGACCTGTGCAAAGTCCTTAAAATTAGAAACAAAGTAGCTCTAGATTAAGTTTAAAGTACAATGTAGAATTTTGATTATCTGTAACAATTATAAGAACAGATTTTTGCATCAGAACAGAAACTACAATGATGTGGAAACTAAAATTTGAAAGAAAAAGTTGAAAATTTAAAAGGAAGAAAAATTTTTGTTCTAAATACAGAGTCAAGGCATTTTTGTATTGGTTACCTTCTTTATAGGGCTTCTCTGGTGGTTCAGACAGTAGAGTCTGCTTATAATGCAGGAGACCCAGGTTCGATCCTGGGGTGGGGAAGATCCCCTGGAAAAGAAAATGGCAACCCACTTCAGTATTCTTCCTGGAGAATTCCATGAACATAGGAGTCTGATGGGCTAATACTCCATGGGGGTCACAAAGAGGTGGATATGACTAACACTTTCACACTTTACATTCTTTATATCGTTTTTTTTTTTTTGTCAAGGTTGGAATCATAGTATTTACTTGTGTTTCTTTAAAATATTTCAAAATTTATTGGAGTTAGACACACTTTTTATTTCTTCTCATTTTACCGATGTGAAACAGTATTTTCATACATTGCAACATTGTAAGTAATTGTTTATTTATTAATGACTATCTATAGCATAATGCCAGGACACTAGGATAGTCAATATGGGATCAAAATACTGATATTCAGATATGTGAAGTTTGGGTCATGATTGTTTGATTGATCACTTAAGTTTATAAGTAGTATATTTGCAATGCTTTCCTTAGGTCAATATATTCTTGAGATCGCACAAAATCTTCTGCGGTATCTGTAAAGAACAGAGGGGCTTTATGATAAAAAAAAATGTAAACATGGAAAATCAGAGCTGTGACTTGCTCTCATGGCCCTTCCTGGCTCCAGCCCTTTTCCCTCAGAGGCTCCTCCACGCTGTCCCCCTCACCTTCTGATTTACACTCCCTTTTGGCCTTCTTGCTCCTCCTTTTAAACCCTTTATCTCACCTGTGTTCTTTTTGCCCTTTTAACTCCCTTAGGTTGCCTTTGAGTATTGGATTCTCTGCCTGGCTTTGATTTCTTCCTAGGATGGTACTCCCAAGATCAGTCCTTTGGTCTTTGCGCAGATGCTCTGTGACTGTCAGGTGACCACTGAATCGGCCCAGGTTCCCTGGATACTTTCCCTCTGCTAGTGGCATCTACTTTTCTGGGAGGGAGCACCTAGCGTTACCAAGAATTAGGCTTCCTGTCAATGATAAACTCAACCTGCATGAAGTTCAGTGTGAAAGCACATAGATATCAAGTGTGAATGATACATTAATGGTGAATTTTGTGCATTTTAAAATTCTTAAATAGATGTAATAGGAAAAAAAGATGAAGTTGGTATTTTTTGTTTTTAGTGATATATTAAGCTGTTCTTGTTATATGTCGTTGTTGTTCATTCGCTCAGCCATGTCTGACTCTTTGCGACCCCATGGACTGTAGCACACCAGGCTTCCCTGTCACCGTCTTCCATAGTTTGCTCAAACTCATGTCTGTTGACTTGGTGATGCCATCCAACCATCTTGTCCTCTGTCATCCCCTTCTCCTCCTGCCTTCAATCTTTCCCAGCATCAGGGTCTTTCTCAGTGAGTCGACTCTTTGCATCAGGTGGCCAAAGGATTGAGGTTCAGCTACAGCATCAGTGCTTCCAATGAATATGCAGGGTTGATTTCATTTAGGTTTGACTGATTTATCTCCTTGCTGTCTAAGGGACTCTCAAGAGTGTTTTCCAGCACCACAGTTTGAAGGCATCAATTCTTTGGTGTTCAGCCTTTTTTTATTGTCCAGCTCTCACATTTGTACAGAAATACTGGAAAAACCACAGCTTTGACTATATATGGACCTTTGTTCTTGCTATACCTTGTTTTATTATCTCCATTTCACAGTCAGCTGAAACAATCAAGGTTAAATAAAACAGAACCGTACAAGGTTACAAGTAACATAATTTAGATAACAGGAGATTTATTTTAAGAATTTGATCTTATGCATTTATGGGAACTGATTAAAGCAGTCTTCATCAAGCTTTGTTTTGTGTCTGGGGTCAGAGTCTAAATCCAGCAAGGCTGGCAGTCAGGAAGGGAAGGTGATGTTACGTTGGGCAGAGGATGAAATAGGTGGAGCCCATGAGGATGAACTGACACTCCTCTTTCTCTCTGTCTCCAGGACTTCAACTTTGCTGAGGAGATCTCTTCCAGAACATGGTGTCCTTTAGCACAAGACTAACCAAGCGTTTGGCCCGACAAGGATCCTGCAGGAGCCGCAGAAGCTGCAGGCAGACTTGTGTCCCACACCACCCTGATGAGCCAGCAGGTAAGGGATGGCAGCTGTGGTGTAAACTGTATCCCTGCTGGGTATTCCAAACTGATCTTTCAAGTGTAAAATGCTTGCAGCAGCTCCTGCAAGCCTACCAGCTCTTGCACAAATGATCTTTGTGATTGCAATAACTCACTACTGTATAAGGAAGTGCTGGGAAACAGATAGCTTCAGGATAGCTAAGATCCACCCAACTGCATGCACAGTTGGCTGTATACACTTACATGGCCACAAACTGGCTGTAAAAGTTTTCCTTGTGCTCCCTAATTTGGCATTATACGACTTAGATTTTTATATTGTTGCTTTTCTCTTCAGTGTAAAATTATACCTCATTATCCCATTTTGGTTTTAACTTGCATTTCTATAATTAGTGATAGGTTGAACATATCTTTGTATGTGTACTGACCATTTGTGTTTCCTTTTCTGTGAAAATGCTTATGGATGTCTCTTGCCTCTTCTTTCTCATCTTCTGTTTATTGACTCAGTAGAGAGCTTCCTATTTTCTTACTGTTTACTGTTTGTTGGTATTTAATTTACTATCATTGGCTAATTTGTGATTTTTGTTTTCACAAATGACAACCCCCTCCAGAACTTTTGCCAGGAAAATCCCATGGATGGATAGAGGAGACTGGTAGGCTACAGTCCATGGGGTCGCAAAGAGTTGGACACGACTGAGCTACTTCACTTTCACTTTTCTTTCACTTTTAGTGAACACGTTTCTTTTAAAAATTTCACAGTGGTGAATTTTTAAGTATTCTTAATATAATTATATTTGATATGCTTATGAAATTCTTCCCTATGCTAAGACCGTGAAAGCACTCCAAAACTTTCACAGATTCATGTTATACGTCCCATTCTAAAGTGTGCTTTGAGATCGGGTTCCAAGTACCATCATCATTGTTTGTCCCATGTGGAAAACCAGTTGTCTCAACATTCATTACTGAAATATCTTTCCTTTTTTATAATCTATAATACGATTTACATCAAGTTTCTTGATTTACATCGAGGTACTATTCAACTACCATAGCCATACAGTAAACCTTCATAACAGTTCTTAATGGAGTGCATTGGTAATTATTGATCATGTGTGCATGCATGCATACTAAGTCACTTCAGTTGGGTCTGATTCTTTGTGACTCTATGGACCATAGCCCAACAGGCTTCTCTGACCATGGAATTCTCCAGGCAAGAATACTGCAGTGGATTGCCATGCCCTCCTCCAGGGGATATTCTCAACCCAGGGATCAAACCTGTGTATCCTGCGACTCCTGCATTGCAGGCAGATTCTTTATCATTGAGCCACAGGGGAAGCCCAATTATTGACTATAGAGTCTCTCAAATAAATGTTGAAATTATAATAACAAATAATTGTATTAGAAATTTTATTGGAATTGCATTAAATGTGAAAGTCAATTTGGATTGAACTAATATATTACAGTGTTTTATCTCGCATGTAGAATATTTGTCCAGTTATTATAATGTATTCTAATATTATATAAAACTTTATTACTTGTCGGCAGGAAGCTCTTTTCTAATTTTCTTAGGATTGTTTTTAAGTAGCAAATAGACTATTTTCTGTTAAAGAAGACTGCATCTAATAATGAAAAATCTTTAATCTCTAATAATGAAAAAATCTAATCTTTATTTTCAATTATTCCATTCTTAATTTCTTTTTCTGGCCTTATTATAGTGTTTATGGTCTTTGGTAAAATCTTATTTTTTTATTGTGATAAAAACTCTTAACAAGATTGACTATTTTAGCTTTTTTAAGTGTACAATATTGTTAAGTATATGTACATTGTTCTGCAACTGATTTCTATAAATTTTTCATCTTAAAAAACTGAAACTCTGTATCTTTTGAAAAACAACTTTATTTTCCCCTTTCCCCCACAGTTCCTGCAAATACCACTCTACTTTCTATTTGTAAGACTTTGATCATTTCAGATACCTCAATATAAGTGGACTCATGCAGCATTTGTTTTATTGTGGTTGGCTTATTTAACTTAGCATAATGTCCTCAAGTTTCATCTATATGGCATATGACAGGATCTCCTTTTCCTAGGATGAATAATACTTTATTATTTGAGTATTCTCCATTTATTTATCCATTCATCTATCAGTGGACCCTTGGGTTGCTTTCTCCTTTTGGCTATTGTGAATAAGGCTGCAGTGAATCTATATATGCAAATATCTCTTGAGATCCTATTTTCAATTCTTGTAGATATACACAAAAAGTAAAATTGCTGAATCATGTAGTAAATCTGTGTTTAACTTTTTGAGGATTCTCCATAATGCTTTCTATAGCAGTTACATCATTTTATATTTTCTCAGCTAGAGTTCAAATTCTTTACTGCTTTACCAATGCTTATTATTTATTTATTTATTTATTTTTGACAGTAAGCATCCTAAAAGGTATGAGGTGATATCTGATTGTTGTTTTGATTTACATTTCTCTGGTAATTAGTAACACTGAGCATCTTTTCGTATGCTTGATGACCATTTATATCCCTTCTTTGAAGTAACAAGTGTTCAAGTTCTTTGCCTATTTTTTATTTGGATTATTTGAGTTTCTGGGTTGTTACTGTTCAGTAATAGGAGTTCTTCTTTTAAAAACAAAACAAAACAAAACACGTTCTGGTTATAAAACCCCTTATCAGATATTTGGTTTGCAAATATTTTCTCCCATTCCATAGGTTGCTTTTTCTGCCCTGTTGATTATTTCCTATAATATGTACAGTTTTTAGGGCTTCCTAGGTGGCACTAGTGGTAAAGAACTGGCCTGCCAGTGCAGGAGAAATAAGTGATGTGGGTTCGATCCCTGGGTTAGGATGATCTCCTGGAGGAGGGCATGGTACCCCTTCTGGTATTCTTGCCTGGAGAATCCTATGGGCAGAAAACCTGGCAGGTTACAGTTCATGGGGTCACAAAGAGATGGACACGACTAAAGTGACTTAGCATGCTCACACAGTTTTTAAGTTTGATGTAGTCCCATTTACCTATTTTACTTTTGTTGCCCGTGCTTTTAGTTTATACAAGATATCATTGCCATCCAATGTCACACAGATTTTCCTCTATAATTTCATCTGGGAGTTCATACTTTCAGGTCTCATGTTTAGATCTTTAATTCATTTTGAGTTAATTTTTGTGTATAGTATAAGAGTCCAAAATAATTTCTTGGCATGTGTATATACAGTTTTCCCAGCACCATCTGTTAAAAAGACTCTCCATTTCCTATTGTGTGAACTTACCTCTCTCAGCAAAAATCATTTGCCAATTTCTTTCCAGGCTCTCTTTTCTTTTCCATTCATACATATATATATATATATATATATCCGTTTTTTATGCCAATGCCATACTGTTTTGTTTACTTAGGTGTGAAATATATTTTGAAATCAGGAAGTGTGATGCAACCACTTTTTTATTCTTTCTTAAAATTCTTTTGGGTATTTGGGATTCTTTTGATTCCTGATGAATTTTAGATTTCTTTTTTTCAATTTCTACAAACAGTATCATTGTGTTTTGCTAGGTATGCATTGACTCTATAGATTATTTTGGGTAGTATGTGCATTTTAACAACACTAAGTTTTCTAATCCATGAACACAAAATATTTTCCCACTTGTTTGAGTCAGTGTTTCAGCATTATTTTGTAGTTTTCAGTGTACAAGTCTTTCATTTCCTTAGTTTATTCTTAAGTATTTTTTTCTTTTTGGTGCTAAGGTAAAAGAAATTATTTCTCAATTTCCTTATTAAATTGCTCATTGTTAGTGTGTGGAAATGCTACTATTTTTTGTATACATTGAGTTATATCGTTTTTATTGCTCTTCTCATAATATCAATCTGACTTCAGATACTTTATCTAATTTGTTTTTTTCCCCTTATAATTTCTGTTCTTTTGTTTATCACATTTTTCTTCTTCATTTAAAAGCTTTTTTTAAGCTTTTTATGATTTATTTTCAGATGATCAATTTTACCTGTATTACACAGATTTTGATGTTATATTGTCATTCCTGCATGCTAAGTTGCTTCAGTTGTGTCTGACTCTTTGCAACCCTATCGACTGTAGCCTGCCAGGCTCTTCTGTCCATAGGATTCTCCAGGCAAGATGGGTTGCCATGCCCTCCTCCAGGGGATCTTTCTGACCCAGGACTGAACCCATGTCTCCTGTATCTCTGTCTCCTGTATTGGCAGGCGGTTTCTTTACCACTAGCACCACCTGGGAAGTTCTGTCATCATTTAGTACAAAATACTTTCTAGTTGTCTTTGAAATGTTTTTCTTTGACCCATGGATTATTTTCATCACTAATATTCCAAATATTTAAGCATATTCTAGGTATCCTTTGTTAATTTTCAGCTTATTCCTTCTTTCTCATAGAATATACTCTATGTGAACTCAAACAGTTGAAATTTTTTGAGACTTGCTTTATGACTCAGACTATGAAGATGATTCCTGATGCTCTTATACAAATTTCTATTTGTATATAATATCTGCATACATTTTTCCAAATTAATTAAAAATTTTTTGAGAACTTACCAAAATTTCTCAAAGTTGGATATACTTAAACTAGTATAAAATCCTTTATAAGTAAAGCATTTTTGTTTGGCTTCTTTTGTATCTTTTTCAACTTAATCCCCTCCTAAAAGCTTTGATAACTTCTTTCATCACAGGAAGCCATAATTTTTATTTTGTACATTATTATTTCATAAAATAGTCCTCATTATTATAAAAGATTTATTAAGAAAACAAATATACAGTAATCCATATATCTTTATTTCCTCATGATAGTGATAGAAATTAAGATCCCCATTACAAATTCATATTCAGTGCTACAATTAGAAAAAAATATAGCATATTAATTAAAATGCTTTTTTACAAAGGGTCTTGATTGCAACATTTTATTTAGCTATTAAAAATCTATTGTATTTCACCATCTTGTTAAAGTGTCTGCCAAGAAGATAACTAAATGAGTAAGATGTAAAAAAGAGTTTTGTGTGATTTCTCCATGAGTATTTTACCAAAATAACCTGCAAAAAAAGAATGAGATATTGTTATTTTAAATCCCTTAAGAGAAAAATATAAAATAGCATAAATATTTTAAAATTTAAGACTTAAAATCATAAAAAAATCAGTGAGTTACAAAAATGTACAATATGGTTGAACTCCATCTGGTTCATCATATATTCAGATGATCTGCAGGTTAGTTGTATTAACACTTAACTAATGTAATATTGCTAAAATTACATAATTATATCTTCATTTTGAAAATAGGAGAAATAATGTTAAATGTTGAAGTTGTTTTCCAAAAATTATACACTATCAAGTAGGAGGTAAGAGAATAAGTATTTAAGTTAGTGGAAAACCTTTATTTTGTTTTCAGTCTTTGCCTGAAGGATGAAGAGCTCTGATATCACATGAGTGAATTTCTTGTTACCAGTTAGGACCTAACTTTCTGTTGGCATAGACTGAATGTGTGGAATTACTTTAACAAATAATTTTTTTGCAGAATTTTTAAAAATTAATTTATTTTTTATTGAAGGATAATTGCTTTTCAGAATTTTGGTGTTTTCTGTCAAACCTCACGTGAATCGGCCATAGGTATACATATATCCCCTCCCTTTTGAACCTCCCTCCCATCTCCCTCCCCATCCCACACCCTAGATTGATACAGAGCCCCTGTTTGAGTTTCCTGAACCATACAGCAAATTCCTGTTGGCTATCTATTTTACAAATGGTAATGTAAGTTTCCATTTTACTCTTTCCATACATCTCACCCTCTTCTCCCCTCTCCTCATGTCCATAAGTCTTTTCTCTATGTCTGTTGCTCCATTGTTGCATTGTAAATAAATTTTTCAGTACCATTTTTCTGGTTCTGTATATGTATGTTAGAATATGGTATTTATCTTTCTCTTTCTGACTCACTTCACTCTGTATAATAGGTTCTAGGTTCACCCACATCATTAGACTGACACAAATATGTTCTTTTTATGGCTGAGTAACATTCCATTGTGTATATGTGCCATTACTTCTTTATCCGTTCATCTGTTGATGGACATCTAGGTTGCTTCCATGTTCTAGCTATTGTAAATAGTGCTGCAATGAACAATGGGAAACATGTGTCTCTTCCATTTTGGTTTCCTCAGGGTATATGCTTAGAAATGGGATTGATGGGTCATATGGTGGTTTTATACTTCAGTATAAAATAAGTCAGTATTCAGTATAAAATACTTCAGTATTGAGAATCCCATGAAGAGTATGAAAAGGCAAAATGATAGGATACTGAAAGAGGAACTCCCCAGGTCGGTAGGTGCCCAATATGCTACTGGAGATCAGTGGAGAAATAACTCCAGTAAGAATGAAAGGATGGAGGCAAAGCAAAAACAAAACCCAGCTGTGGATGTGACTGGTGATAGAAGCAAGGTCTGATGCCGTAAAGAGCAATATTGCATAGGAACCTGGAATGTCAGGTCCATGAATCAAGGCAAATTGGAAGTGGTCAAACAGGAGATGACAAGAGTGAATGTCGACATTCTAGGAATCAGCAAACTAAAATGGACTGGAATGGGTGAATTTAACTCAGATGACCATTATATCTACTACTATGGGCAAGAATCCCTTAGAAGAAATGGAGTAGCCATCATGGTCAACGAAAGAGTCTGAAATGCAGTACTTGGATGCAATCTCAAAAATGACAGAATGATCTCTGTTCATCTCCAAGGCAAACCATTCAATATCACAGTAATCCAAGTCTATGCCCCAGCCAGTAACGCTGAAGAAGCGGAAGTTGAACGGTTCTATGAAGACCTACAAGACCTTTTAGAACTAACACCCCAAAAAGATGTCCTTTTCATTATAGGGGACTGGAATGCAAAAGTAGGAAGTCAAGAAACACCTGGAGTAATGGGCAAATTTGGCCTTGGAGTATGGAATGAAGCAGGGCAAAGGCTAATAGAGTTTTGCCAAGAGAATGCACTGGTCATAGCAAACACCCTCTTCCAACAACACAAGAGAAGACTCTACACATGGACATCACCAGATGGTCAACACTGAAATCAGACTGATTATATTCTTTGCAGCCAACCATGGAGAAGCTCTATACAGTCAGCAAAAACAAGACTGGGAACTGACTGTGGCTCGAATCATGAACTCCTTATTGCCAAATTCAGACTTCAATTGAAGAAAGTAGGGGAAACCCCTAGACCATTCAGGTATGACCTAAATCAAATCCCTTATGATTATACAGTGGAAGTGAGAAATAGATTTAAGAGACTAGATCTGATAGACAAGTGCCAGATGAACTGTGGGCGGAGGTTCGTGACATTGTACAAGAGACAGGGATCAAGACCATCCCCAAGAAAAAGAAATGCAAAAAAGCAAAATGGCTGTCTGAGGAGGCCTTACAAATAACTGTGAAAAGCAGAGAAGTGAAAAGCAAAGGAGAAAAGGAAAGATATAAGCATATGAATGCAGAGTTACAAAGAATAGCAAGGAGAGATAAGAAAGCCTTCCTCAGCGATCAATGCAAACAAATAGAGGAAAACAACAGAATGGGAAAGACTAGAGATCTCTTCAAGAAAATTAGAGATACCAAGGGAACATTTCATGCAAAGATGGGCTTGATAAAGGACAGAAATGGTATGGACCTAACAGAAGCAGAAGATATTAAGAAGAGGTGGCAAGAATACACAGAGGAACTGTACAAAAAAGATTTTCTTGACCCAGATAATCACAATGCTGTGATCACTCACCTAGAGCCAGACATCCTGGAATGTGAAGTCAAGTGGGCTTTAGATAGCATCACTATGAACAAAGCTAGTGGAGGTGGTGGAATTCCAGTTGAGCTATTCCAAATCCTGAAAGATGGTGCTGTGAAAGTGCTGCATTCAATATGCCAGCAAATCTGGAAAACTCAGCAGTGGCCACAGGACTGGAAAACGTCAGTTTTCATTCCAATTCCAAAGAAAGGCAATGCCAAAGAATGCTCAAACTATCGCACAATTGCAGTCATCTCACACACTAGTAAAGTAATGCTCAAAATTCTCCAAGCCAGGCTTCAGCAACACGTGAACCATGAACTTCCATATGTTCAAGCTGGCTTTAGAAAAGGCAGAGGAACCAGAGATCAAATTGCCAACATCTGCTGGATCATCAAAGAAGCAAGAGAGTTCCAGAAAAAGATCTATTTCTGCTTTATTGACTACACCAAAGCCTTTGACTATGTGGATCACCATAAACTGTGGAAAATTCTGAAACAGATGGGAATACCAGACCACCTGACCTGCCTCTTGAGAAATCTGTATGCAGGTCAGGAAGCAACAGTTAGAACTGGACATGGAACAACAGACTGGTTCCAAATAGGAAAAGGAATACGTCAAGGCTGTATATTGTCACCCTGCTTATTTAACTTATATGCAGAATACATCATGAGAAATGCTAGGCTGGAAGAAGCAGAAGCTGGAATCAAGATTTCCGGGAGAAATATCAATAACCTCAGATATGTAGATGACACCACCCTTATGGCAGAAAGTGAAGAGGAACTACAGAGCCTCTTGATGAAAGTGAAAGAGGAGAGTGAAAAAGTTGGCTTAAAGCTCAACATTCAGAAAACAAAGATCATGGCATCCGGTCCCATCACTTCATGGGAAATAGATGTGAAAACAGTGTCAGACTTTATTATTTTGGGCTCCAAAATCACTGCAGATGGTGAGTGCAGCCATGAAATTAAAAGACGCTTACTCCTTGGAAGAAAAGTTATGAGCAACCTAGATAGCATATTCAAAAGCAGAGACATTTCTTTGCCAACTAAGGTCTGTCTAGTCAAGGCTATGGTTTTTCCTGTGGTCATGTATGGATGCGAGAGTTGGACTGTGAAGAAGGCAGAGCGCCGAAGAATTGATGCTTTTGAAGTGTGGTGTTGGAGAAGACTCTTGAGAGTCCCTTGGACTGCAAGGAGATCCAACCAGTCCATGCTGAAGGAGATCAGCCCTGGGGTTTCCTTGGAAGGAATGATGGTAAAGCTGAAACTGCAGTACTTTGGCCACCTGATGCGAAGAGTTGACTCATTGGAAAAGACTCTGATGCTGGGAAGGATTGGGGGCAGGAGGAGAAGGGGATGACAGAGGATGAGATGGCTGGATGGCATCACTCACTTGATGAATGTCAGTCTGAGTGAACTCCGGGAGATGGTGATAGACAAGAGGCCTGGCGTGCTGCGATTCATGGGGTCGCAAAGAGTCGGACGCTACTGAGCGACTGAACTGAACTAAACTGAACTGAATACATCATTTTAATACAGATTTCTTACTTTATATTTTTAGCTAATGACATTACTTGCTGTTTATTTTATCTTTATTGTAGACTATAGAACTGATGTTAGACAAAAAGCAAATTTGAGTGATTTTCTCATTTGAGTTCAAAACAGATTGTAAAGTAGCAGACAACTCGCAACCTCAACAATGCATTTGGTCCAGGAATTGCTAACAAACATACAGTATAGTGGTGGTTCAAGAAGTTTTGCAAAGAATACTAAAGCCCTGAAGATGAAGAGTGTAGTGGCCAGCCATTGGAAGTTGACAGTGATCAATTAAGAGCAATCATTGAAGTTGTCCTCTTATAACTACACAAGAAGTTGCTGAAGAACTCAGTGTTGATTATTCTAAGGTCATCTGGCATTTGAAGCATATTGGAAAGATGAAAAAGCTTGATAAATGGGTGCCTCATGAGTGGACAGAAAATAAAACAAATCATCATTTTTAAGTGTCATCTTCTTTTATTCTGTGAAACAACAATGAACCATTTCTTGATTCGATTGTGTGATGTTTGAAGAAAAGTGGATTTTAGGACAACCAGCAATGACCAGATCAGTGGTTGGTCTGAGAAGCTCAAAAGCACTTTCCAAAGTTAAACTTGCACCAAAAAAAGGTCATGGTCACTGTTTGGTGGTTTGTTGCCCATCTGATCTACTACGGCTTTCTGAATTCTGATGAAACCATTACATATCTGAGAAATACACTCAGCAAATTCATGAGATGCACCAAAAACTTCAGTGCCCGCAGCCAGCATTGCTCAACAGAATGAGCCCAGTTCTTTTCCATGACAATGCCTGACTGCACGCCACACAACCAATGCTTCAAAAGTTGACCAAAATGGGCTATGAAGGTTTGCCTCATCTACCATAAACACCTGACCTCTTGCCAACCAACTACCGCTTCTTCAAGCATCTTGACCACTTTTTTGCAGGGAAAGTGCTTCCATAACCAGCAAGATGCAGAAGATGCCTTCCAAGAGTTCATCAAATCCCGAAGCATGGATTTTTATTCTATAGGAATAAACACACATATTTCTCGTTGGCAAAAATGTTTATTGTAGAGGTTCCTGTTTTGATTACTAAAGATGTGCTTGAACCTAGTTATAATGATTTAAAATTCACAGTCTGAAACCACAATTACATTTGCACCAAACTAATACAATGCTGTGGTAAAGACAGATTCTACTGGCGTCAAATGAAAGAGATGATCCAAAGACAGCCCAGAAAGTGTCATAAGTCAATAGAGAAGAGAATCCTTATTCAGTAAGTACCCTAGGGTACTGGTTTACCAAATGACAAAAGAACTGCGTAGAGTAATTTAATTCTTACCTCAACATTATATGTTTATTTAAATTTCATAAAGGTCAATGAGTTGTATTTTTAAGTCTCTGTGAAAATTAAAAAGAAAATTAAAGTGAATTTTTATCAAACTTTCAAATGACTATTTTCTAACATCTGATGTGGTAGAAAATTAAAAATCTATATTTGAAACAGTCTGCATTGAGAAACATCAAAAATTTAACATTGAAAGACAGTTGTCAAATGTGACATGTAATTAATGTTATTATTATGTGTAAAATGTCATAGAAGTAAATAAATCATTTATTTATGATCAGTCAATTCTCAAAGAGAATGCATTCTAAAAAGATGAAAAAAAAATAGGAGATGGATCAGCTCTTTGACATCAGAGTCTGTAAGATAGTCTAGTTTAAGCTTCACCTAAACCATCTGAACTAGGAATACATTTCCATATAATTAATAAAGAGGCTGAAACTAAGGGAGATTCAGTAATTTGCCCAAATCCTCAGCTTGATAATAATGGTGAAGCCATAGCTCTCCCTTTTATGCATATGTCAAATTCAGTTTCCCTGCAAATCTCATTACACAAAATAAAATAATAATATGGTATTTTTGTTTAGTAAAGAGTATAAGTTTGAAAATATTAAATCATACATAGGCATAATATCATTTATAAATTAAAAAAGAGAGATGACAACATGGAAAATTCTTTAATATAATATTAGGTTAAAAATAAGATACAGAATTCATCCTGCAATGTCATTTAACTTTAGAATAAATGCAAAAGATTATAAAGCACATCATGTGCAGATGGTGGCTTTTGATTGTTCTATTTTACCATTTTATTCTATTATGCATTTTTATAGTGAAACTATAAGAATCAATTTTAAAAAGGAAAATAAAAGTATGGTGTGAATATGCTAGTTAAAAAATCTGTTTGTATTAACTTCTTTCCATCTTTTCTTTACCAAAGCAACATGTCCTCTTTTCCAACTTGAAATGTATCAAAGGCCACCTGGGCTATTTTCATATTCTCTGCCAGCGGCACAATGGGAACATAGATTCATATTTACACAGGGGAATTGGGGGCAAGGGGTGACAGGCATTGCTTTTCCCCAGAGATGGGTTGTTCCTGCAGCTCCTCATGATTGTTAAAATTACTTCAGCTGAGTGAAGTTTGACAATTCAGTCTTCTGATACATGCATAATTTGAATTTCATCAGTATTTACCAGCCAGTGAGTATAAATGGTATAATATTAACAATAACATTCTCAATTTTACTGACTTAACAACTTTATGAAATGAAAACTTAACCATTCAATCCATAGTCTTCAAATGATTCTGAGCATCTCCAAGGTGTGCTCCAGGGACATGCATGTGACCCAGTTGAAGTACTCTTAGAAAATAAACATGAATGCAACATTAACTTATAAACTAACACAAAGTATTTATAAAAGACTGTATTAATTTTAATAAGAAAATAGAGTAAATTTGTAGATTTAAATTTTAAAAAGTACCTAGATGTTAGGAAAAATAAAGATGGTGCTGTATACATAATATCTTAGTGGAATAATACTAAAATATTTAAAAGTGTTTGCTTTGAAATTAGATATTCTCTTCCATCCAATAACTATCTAAGGCTTAATGGACAATAGAGATACTGTAGTTAAATAATATAAGAACCTATGGACTATGTCATACAAACTCTATTATAATAGAATTTGGAAGTATTTTTTCCATACAATAACTTGACTTGTAGAGATCTGTAACCCTAATTTTTGTGAATGACAGAATCAGAATTTTCAGTTTACTTTATCTTGGAATACCAAATTCCATTTTCCTGTGCCTAAGATTACCTAGGCCTATGTAACCATACCACTGGTTACAAAGAAATCACATTACAAACAGTTAAATCTCTTTGAAGGGGATATGTTTAGATGCTGTATTAATTCACATTACCTATTTACTCTGGCAGAGTGTTCAGATGAATGTAGTTCTTTTCCCTATAAAGTGTTCTGAGCTTTAGATAGTCCTGCCTTTGTTGTTTTCAGTCGCCCAGTCATGCCAACTCTTTGCGACCCCATGGGCTGAGCACACCAGGCCTCTCTGTTCTTCACCCCTCCTGAAGTTTGCCCAAGTTCATGTCAATTGCATTGGTGATATCATCCAGCCATCTTATCCTATGACTCTCTCTTCTCCTTCTGCCCTCAATCTTTTCCAGTGAATCAGCTGTTCTCATCAGATGACCAAAATACTGAAGTTTGAGCTTCAGCATCAGACTTTTCAACAAGTATTCAGGATTGATTTCTCTTAAGATTTACTGATTTGATCTCCTTGCTGTCTAAGGAACTTTCAGGAGTCTTCTCCAGCACCATGGTTTGAAGGCATCAATTCTTCAGTGTTCTGCCTTCTTTACGGTCCAGATTTCACAACGGTACCTGGCCATAGCCTTGACTATATGGACCTTTGTCAGCAGAGTAACTTCTCTGCTTTTCAACACACATTTTAGGTTTGTCATAGCTTTCCTGCCAAGAAGCAAATGTCTTCTGATTTCTTGGTTGCAATCACCATCCACAGTGATTTTAGAGCCCAAGAAGAGAAAATCTGTCACTACTTCCACATTTCCCCCCTCTATTTGCCATTAAGTAAATTAAAAGATGCTTACTCTTTGGAAGAAAAGTTATGACCAACCTAGATAGCATATTCAAAAGCAGAGACGTTACTTTGCCAACAAAGGTCCGTCTAGTCAAGGCTACGGTTTTTCTAGTGGTCATGTATGGATGTGAGAGTTGGACTGTGAAGAAAGCTGAGCACCAAAGAGTTGATGCTTTTGAACTGTGGTGTTGGAGAAGACTCCTGAGAGTCTCTTGGACTGCAAGGAGATCCATCCAGTCCATTCTAAAGGAGATCAGCCCTGGGTGTTCTTTGCTGAAGCTGAAACTCCAGTAGTTTGGCCACCTCATATGAAGAGTTGACTCATCGGAAAAGACTGATGCTGGGAGGGATTGGGGGCAGGAGGAGAAGGGGACAACAGAGGATGAGATGGCTGGATGGCATCACTGACTCGATGCATGTGAGTTTGAGTGACTCCAGGAGCTGGTGATGGACAGGGAGGCCTGGTGTGCTGTGATTCATGGGGTCGCAAAGAGTCAGACACGACTGAGCAACTGAACTGAACTGAACTGAATGGGGCTGCATGCCATGATATTAGTTTTTTTTTTTTTAATAGTTTTAAGTTTTTAGTTTTAAGCCAGCTCTTTCACTTTCCTCCTTCACCCTCATCTAGAGGCTCTTTAGTTCCTCTTTGCTTTCTGCCACTAGAATGGTATCATCCACACATCTGATGTTGTTAATGTTTCTCCCACCAATCTTGAGTCCAGGGTGTAATTCATCCAGCTCAGCATTTCTCATGATGTGCTCAATGTATAAATTAAATAAGCAGGTTGACAGCAGACAGCCCTGTCATACTCCTTTCTCAATATTGAACCAATCAGTTGTTTTACCTGGTTCTAACTATTGCTTCTTGACCTGCATACAGGGTTTTCAGGAGACAGGTAAGGTGGTCTGGTATTCCCATATCAGTCCTGCCTTGAAAGAGTTGAAAATTCATTAAAAAAAAAAAAGTCTCCTCTTCTGGGCATGCTGGGACCAATGGGTTACATCTAGGGTCTTTCATTATACTTCTTAAACCCAAAGATAGAGCAACCTTATTTTCCCTATAAGAAGAAATCACCTCTAACACCAAAGCATCTTTTTTTGAATCTTTACCTGGTTGCAATCTCAGTTTCCAATCTAGTGGAAGCACATTGTGTCCCTTCCTGAAAATTGTCCCCTTGAATGCTGAAATATCTAAACAATATGATCTAGGGTCATGGGGACCAGAAGCAAATATTTGGCTACTGAGTCATTAAGTGCTGTTTCGTTTTATTCTAGACTACAGGAGAAACAACACATATGGGATGCTATATCAGTGCCAGGACCTGCTATTGCTTTATGTCTAGATCACACTAAAACTCTTTTCTGGCCATCTTGCTGTCTTTCCAGAAGCAGCCAATCCAAATTGGTATTAAGTTGCTTTCAAAGTTTAAAAAATTTACTAGAATATGTTCTTCTCCCTTAGAGTACAAGGTCCAAAAAATATTTCCTCATTTTGAAGTAAATATCCCGAGGATGTTGATTCTCAGCTTTAACTTGATTGATTAAGCAGATTCTTCTATTTTCAGAGAATATATTTGCCACCATTGGCATGTATATGTCTTATCACAGCCTTCAGGGTGGTTTCTGCTTCCTTCACTTCAGATCTTGTAAACATGATGCTATCAGTAGACTGAATCAACATCACGCCTTATGGCATGAAGATAAATTTAAAGTCCCTGAAGATTATAATACAGAAACTGTTGATGACACCTTGAAGTCAGATGTTAATGATGTATAGATGTTTCTACCAGTCAAAGTCAACTGCTTCTCATGGTCTGTGTTTGTTGAAAAGGACAAAAATGCATCTGCCAAATTAATAGCTACATTTATCAGTTACAAGGACTGTGTTAATATCCTGCAAGAAGCACAAAACCTGTAAATAACATTTTTACTTAAAGTTACCATGTAATTCAAATTATAATAACTCACTGCTAATTTCCTAAACCCATAGACTCCTTAGCATGGGCTAAAATGTTGAAATTAACAAAAATACACTGGAATGATAGCCCTGGGATATTTCAAGTCTTTAATGTGACCCTTTTCTGTGTATTTTGTCCAGAAATGCTGGTTAGCTTTTTGTGTTTATTCCTTTTTTCCATGTTTTGATTTTGGATGTTATATTTTGCATCTTATATTTTGTATTTTTTTAAACAAATTATTGTAGTTGTAGTTAATTTTACTACTTGTGTTTTAACTTTACTACTAGTTTCATAACTGAGGTTTTTTTTTTACTTTTACTACATATTTACCTTTATCAGTAAGATTTTTACCTTCTTATGTTTTCTTGTTACTAATTACTGCCCTTTCTTTTTCAGCTTAAAGAAGTCCCTCTAACAATTCTTTTAAAACCAGTTTAATGGTGAACTCTTTTGCTTGTCTGGAAACTTCTTAATCTCGCTGTCAGTTTTGAATAACGGTCTTAACTGGGTAGAAATTTTTGATTGGAAGTTTTTTCCTTTCAGCTTGTTGAAGATATCATGCCTTTCCCTTTTGACCTTCAAACTTTCTGCTTAAAAAAATCACCTTTCAGTCTTATAGGGGTTCCCTTATTTGTCAAAAGTTGTTTTTCTCTTGCTGCTTTTAAGATTCTCTTTTAATCTTTAGCTTTTGACATTTTACTTAAAATGTGTTTATATGAATCTCTTTGGATTCATCTTGTTTGAGAGTCTGTGTTCTTTGGATTTGGATATCTGCTTCCTTCTCCAGATTGGGGAAATTTTTAGCCATTATTTTTAAAAAACATAAGACTTATGCACCTTATTCTCTCTCTTTTTCTTTTGGGACCACTGTAATGGGAACTCTGCTCTTACTGATGTTGGCTTGATGCTCCCTTAGGATATCTTCTGTTTTTAGCATTCTCTCTCTCTCTCTTTCTCTCTTTTTTTTTTTTTTTGCTGTTCTGTTTGGGTGAGTTCTTCTCCCTTGTCTTCCAGGCCATTCATCTGTTCTGCTGCTTCATCTTGTCTGCTGTTGAACACTTCTAGTGTATTTTTTAGTTCAGTTATTGTATTCTTCAGTTCTGTGACTTCTGTTTGGTACTTTCTCATGTTTTCCCTTTGTTGAAGATCACACTGTGGTTATGCATTCTTTTGAGTTCAATGAGCATCTTACGACCACTACTTTGAATCCTTTATCAGTTAAATTTCTTACTTTCTTTCTATTAAGATTTTCTCCTTTTGTTGTTGCTGTTGTTCTTTGTTTGGAACACATTCTTCTGTTTTCTCATTTTAATTGATTCACTGGATTTTTGTATATTAGGTGAAATACCTCCTCTCCTAGTCTTAAGTTATGGCCTTATGTAATCAATGAATCTTACTGTTTAACCTTGCCATACCTCTTGTTTGCCTCTCACACCTTTGTGATTGTCTAAGCAGACTGGTGGATTCTTGATAGGTCCCCAAATGAGATTTTATCAGATACTGTCAGTTTTCCAAAGGGAGGGACCTCAGTCAGGTGATTGGAAACCAGACCCACAGGCAGCAGCTTTATAAGTATAAAAATATATATAGTTCTGTGGAGTCATCATCATAACCCTCAGGTCAGTCACTCAGTTGTGTCCAACTCTTTGCTACCCCATGAACCGTAGCATGCCATGCCTTGCTGTCCATCACCAACTCCCAGAGTTTAACCCAAACTCATGTCCATTGAGTTGGTGATGCCATCCAACCATCTCATCCTCTGTCATCCCCTTCTCCTCCTGCCCTCAATCTTTCTCAGCATCAGAGTCTTTTCAAATGAGTCAGCTCTTCACATCATGTGGCCAAAGTATTGGAGTTTCAGTTTCAACATCAGTCCTTCCAATGAACACTCAGGTCTGATCTCATATAGGATGGGCTGGTTGGATCTCCTTGCAGTCCAAGGGACTCTCAAGAGTCTTCTCCAAACCACCAAACAAAGCATCAATTTTTCGGTGATCAGCTTTCTTTATAGTCCAACTCTCACATCCATACATGACTACTGGAAAAACCATAGCCTTGAAGGATGGACCTTTGTTGACAAAGTAATGTCTCTGCTTTTTAATATGCTGTCTAGGAAAATTTCATGGACGGAGGAGCCTGGTGGGCTACAGTCCATGGGGTCACTAGGAGTCGGACATGACTGAATGACTTCACTTTCACTTTTCGATTTCATGCATTGGAGAAGGAAATGGCAACCCACTCCAGTGTTCTTGCCTGGAGAATCCCAGGGATGGGGGAGCCTGGTGGGCTGCCATCTATGGGGTTGCACAGAGTCGGACACGACTGAAGAGACCTAGCAGCAGCAGCAGGTTGGTCATAACTTTCCTTCCAAGGAGTATAAGTGTCTTTTAACTTCATGGCTGCGATCACCATCTGCAGTGATTTTAGAGCCCAGAAGAATAAAGTCTGACACTGTTTCCACTGTTTCCCCATCTATTTCCCATGTGGTGGGACTGGATGCCATGATCTTCATTTTCTGAATGTTGAGTTTTAAGCCAACTTTTTCACTCTCCTCTTTGCTTTCATCAAGAGACTCTTTAGTTCTTCTGAACTTTCTGCATAGGGTGGTGTCATCTGCATATCTGAGGTTATTGATATTTCTCCTGGCAATCTTGATTCCAGTTTGTGCTTCCTCCAGCCCAGCATTTCTCATGATATATTCTGCATATAAGTTAAATAAGCAGGGTGGCAATATACAGCCTTGACGTACTCCTTTTCCTATTTGGAACCAGTCTGTTGTTCCATGTCCAGTTCTAACTGTTGTTTCTTGACCTGCATACAGATTTCTCAAGAGGCATGTCAGGTGGTCTGTTATTCCTATCTCTTTCAGAATTTTCCACAGTTTATTGTGATCCACAATGTTAAAGGCTTTGGCATAGTCCATAAAGCAGAAATAGATGTTTTTCTGGAACTCTCTTGCTTTTTCCATGATCCAGCGGATGTTGGCAATTTGATCTCTGGTTCCTCTGCCTTTACTACAACCAGCTTGAACATATGGAAGTTCACAGTTCAAGTGTTGCTGAAGCCTGGCTTGGAGAATTTTTAGCGTTACTTTGCTAGTGTGTGAGATGAGTACAATTATGTGGTAGTTTGAGCATTCTTTGGCATTGCCTTTCTTTGGGATTGGAATGAAAACTGACCTTTTCCAGTCCTGTGACCACTGCTAAGTTTTCCAAATTTGTTGGCATATTGAGTGCAGCACTTTCACAGCATCATCTTTCAGGATTTTAAATAGCTCAACTGGAATTCCATTACCTCCACTAGCTTTGTTCGTAGTGATGCTTCGTAAGGCCCACTTAACTTCACATTTCAGGATGTCTGGCTCTAGGTGAAGGATCACACCATCATGATTATCTTGGTCATGAAGATCTTTTTTGTATAGTTTTTCTATATATTCTTGTCACCTCTTCTTAATATCTTCTGCTTCTGTTAGGTCCATACCATTTCTGTCCTTTATTGAGCCCATCTTTGCTGCATGAAATGTTCCCTTGGTATCTCTGATTTTCTTGAAGACATCTCTAGTCTTTCCCATTCTATTCCTTCTTTGTTTGCATTGATTGCTGAGGAAGGCTTTCTTATCTCTCCTTGCTATTCTTTGGAACTCTGCATTCAAATGGGGATATCTTTCCTTTTCTCCTTTGCTTTTCCCTTCCCTTCTTTTCACAGCTATTTGTAGGGCCTCCTCAGAGAGCCATTTTGCTTTTTTGCATTCCTTTTCCTTGCGGATGGTCTTGATCCTTGTCTCCTGTACAATGTCTTGAACCTCCGTCCACAGTTGATCAGGCACTCTGTCTATCAGATCTAGTCTCTTAAATCTATTTCTCACTTCCACTGTATAATCATAAGGGATTTGATTTAGGTCATACCTGAATGGTCTAGTGGTTTTCTCCATTTTCTTCAATTTCAGTCCTAATTTGGCAATAAGGAGTTCATGATCTGAGCCACAGTCAGCCCCCGGTCTTTTTTTTGCTGACTGTGTAGAGCTTCTCCATGTTTGGCTGCAAAGAATATAATCAATCTAGTTTTGGTGTTGCCCATCTGTGATGTCCATGTGTAGAGTCTTCTCTTGTGTTGTTGGAAGAGGGTGTTTGCTATGACCAGTGGATTCTCTTGCAAAACTTTGTTAGCTTTTGCCCTGCTTCATTCTGTACTCCAGAGCCAAATTTGCCTGTTACTCCAGGTGTTTCTTGACTTCCTACTTTTGCATTCCAGTCACCTATAATGAAAAGGACATCTTTTTTGGGTGTTAGTTCTAGAAAGTCTTGTAGGTCTTCATAGAACGTGCAACTGTTCAACCGTGCAAGCTTCTTCAGCGTTAATGGCTGGGGCATAGACTTGGATTACCATGATAATGAATGATTTGCCTTGGAAACGAACAGAGATCATTCTGTCATTTTTGAGATTGCATCCACGTACTGCTTTTCAGACTCTTTTGTTGACTATGATGGCTACTGCATTTCTTCTAAGGGATACCTGGCCACTGTAGGAATCATAACCCTGCTGACCTCCAAACTCATCAATTTGAAGGTATCCCTTTGTTGATAATTGTTTAAGTCAGAACTCCAGAGGGTATTCATTTGCTCTCTGAGAGGTGCAGTGAGGTCAAGGGGAATGTACAGATGGTGTCCACCCCACTGTGCCTCCACAGCCTCTCGATATGTGGGGAACCTGAAACCTGCCCTACATGCCGAAGCTTCAGGGAGTTTGTATCTCATATCATGCACTGTAACCCTTGGCACCTGCATTGGAGAGATAAGCCTGAAAGGTCTGTCTTTGAAAACCAGTTGGGCATATGTTTAGGAAATTGAAGAGGCTGTTAGGGAATGAAAATTTTATTACTGGATTTTCCAGCCAAGTGACAACCTAAAGAGATTTTATTCATTATCACAAGTAAAAGTTGTCTCATGTATTTCTTAGCTCACTTTGAAGAAAGTATTCTCTCTGTTGCTAACCACTCCATTATGCTCAAGGAAAGCTAAGTGGATTCCCTCAGAAAACACTGATGTTTAAGGCAGGCATGTAGTGGATCCTAAAATATGGTTTCCTTTATTACTATTTGATTGCTCTCCTAGCAGTTTTTGTTATTATTTGTTTAACTCTGTCTCCACATTGGACTCTAAGCTTTATGAGTTGGCTTCATTTGCGCTGCGGTTGGTACAAAGTAATAATAAACACTTGTAGATGGAAAGAATATCTTAATTCTTCATGCTTTAATTCATCAGAACCCTGGTATAACTGGAAAAGAGAGAGATGAACATTAGGGTGCCTGATGGAAATATGAGGAGGTTATTGCTTTTGCTATCAGGCAGGTATATAAAAGTTTACTAGGAAAGAGAAGCAAGCCTTAGTAATAGAACTTGAGTTTAAAGGCCTTAAGTAACCAGAGTGTTCTGTCTTTAATAGAATGGTCTGTCTTGAATGGAAAGGTCTCTGTTTGACTTTGCTTAAAGCCAACCTTGTGACACTGTTACCAAGATTAATGTGTTTTCAAAAAAGAGTTCCTGCTGGTTTCCACATTACCTATTTTGAACAACAACAACAACAAAAACCAAGAAGTAATCTTATGGAGTCTGATGGCTCATTTTCTTCTCAGCACCCCTATATGATAAGCTTTATAATTCCCATTTTATAGGTGAGAAAAATCACTTCTTTTGCTAGCATGTGTTCCAAAATATAGATGCATATTTTGAAACTTAGTACTTTATAAAAAAAAGAATGCCACCCACTCAGCCATGTGACAACTTAATGGACACTATATCCCCATAAATTTATGTTTTATTGTTCTTCTTTTACCTGTGAATTAACCAGTTATGACAGAGCCCTAAATCAGTTTCACTAAATTATTTGACCTTTACTCTGGTGGTGAAGAAAATAGCACTATATCTACTACTGCTGCCAAAGGAATCTTGGTACGTCAGTGTTTTGTGATAGTGGTTTTGGAAAATGAAAGTGCCAAGTCATTTGGAGATAATCATATGCTAAAACACAGCAGTCTTAATTTATTACTGTATAGGCAGCCAAAGCTTTTGATTACTGTTTGTTTTGATCCATTATGCTGCTTTTCTTTACAAATAAAGAAATCTATATTATAGATGAAGACTTAGCACTTCCAACTTTAGTTAATCTTGCTATCTGTAAATAATGTTAATCTCATATGTTATACTTATTGGGCCTTTTGCATATTTCATACTTGGCATAGTTTACTTGTGGTTTGCATCCAGAATTTACTTTTCTTTTCCTTTTAAATATCTCTGATATTAATAGCTGAATACCAGTAGGCTGTATGTGCTTTTAGAGACTTACATTTCATTGTTATTTTGGGATACTGGTTGATAGATTGGGTTTAATTATTTTACTGCCAGAGGTCAGATTATGATTTTGAGATCATTATATTAGAATCATTATACTGAAACACAGTTATCTAATATAGAGATGTTCATATAAAGCCCTGGTCACATACTATGTATTTTATATTAAAAGCCAGATAATTTGTGTTTAGAGGACCTACTCAAACAGGAAAAATCAAATTTAGGGTCTCACTGATAGGGAAAATGGCACAGTTGTTTTTCATCCATCATTTGCTAGCTGTGTTTTATAAGAATTTGGCACATTAAAAGTAATTTTGAAGTCAGGAAGGATAAAGTCCTGTTAAATAAAGTGCAACATGTGAAGTCCTAAGAATGCCAGGAGAAACCCACATTGTTCCTGTGTAATCTTTTAGAGTGAACCTTAAACTCCCAAATTGTTAAGTCTAGAGAGAATGCTCTGCAGAGACAGACTTCTGTGGATTCCTGGACTCCTCTGGATACTTAATGAACTGTGTGAATATTTTATATAATCATCTTGTAAACAAATTTGAACAATGAGGGAAAAGTCAATAACTATTATAGTGACTCATTGGCTTTCAATTTTATATTAAAAACCTGTTGAATGCATATAAATGCATAAAAGTACTTTCTAGTTTTAATCATAGCATGGATCTAGTTTAGTATGCTGGCCTTTTCAGTCAACACGTAATTAGCAGCAGAATACTGTTTTGGTTTTAAAATGAACCTTATAATGATATTGTCAACTCTGTCTGCTCTCTCTTTCACTCAAGAAAAACAGCATATAACTTCTTAAATGGGTCTTTGTTTGGATTTTGTGCTGTATTATTCTTATTTTCTTCCGTATTATTTCTTCTGGAAGAAGAAATGAGAATCCAGCAGATCTTCACTGTATAAAAAGATGCTTACTCCTTGGAAGAAAAGTTATGACCAACCTAGATAGTATATTCAAAAGCAGAGACATTACTTTGCCAACAAAGGTCCGTCTAGTCAAGGCTATGGTTCTTCCTGTGGTCATGTATGGATGTGAGAGTTGGACTGTGAAGAAGGCTGAGCACTGAACAATTGATGCTTTTGAACCGTGGTGTTGGAGAAGACTCTTGAGAGTCCCTTGGGTTGCAAGGAGATCCAAGTCCATTCTGAAGGAGATCAGCCCTGGGATTTCTTTGGAAGGAATGATGCTAAAGCTGAAACTCCAGTACTTTGGCCACCTCACGCAAAGAGTTGACTCCTTGGAAAAGACTCTGATGCTGGAAAGGATTGGGGGCAGGAGGAGAAGGGGACAACAGAGGATGAGATGGCTGATGGCATCACTGACTTGATGAACGTGAGTCTGAGTGAACTCCAGGAGATGGTGTTGCACAGGGAGGCCTGGCATGCTGCGATTCATGGGGTCACAAAGAGTCGGACACGACTGAGCGACTGAACTGAACACAGTGTGGTAAGTGTGGGAGAACAGAGAAAAGAGCTGACCCTGACATTTATAGTCTAATGATAAAAAGATATATAAACCATACTACAAAGAAGAAAGCAACATGCTAAATGGAAGTCACATTAGATGATATAAGCATGCAGAGGAAGGAACCACTAAGATCAGAAAAAAATGAAGGAAGAAAAAGAGAAGGCTTCAGGAAAGAGGTGGGATGTGAACTGAATCTGGAAAGAAAGGTTCCAAAAGCAGATATGAGAATGCAGGGCTATCTAGGCTGGGAGAAGAAAAAATCATTTTTCATCTTCGATTACTTTTATTATTTTATTATTATTTCTGAAACAAAGTCAAAAGACTTAATTAATAAGATTCCATGGGTTTATGGCATTGTCTTAGGTAACAAGCGTATCTCTGAGTTGGAGTATATTTTAATATTCTAAGCAGAAAGAAATTAGAATTTTGATGTATATAATGCACAAAAAACATGAAAATACATTATTACTCTGTAATTAATACTATTTATTTCCCATAATTCAAAATCATCAAATAAATTAGAATGCCATAAAAGTAATTAAGTATGAAAAATTTGCTTTTTATTGACACAGTGCAACCTAAATGGAAAATTTTTCTTAATATTCTGTCTAGCAGTAGTATTTATTGCTTTCAAAATATATTAATTATGCATTTAATCTGCATTTTACTTTGTACTTTAGAAAGTTTCCTAAATTTTATTTCCCTTCTAATGTGATTTCCATGTCTATTGTTTAGAAATAATTACATAATGCATATTTCTGGTCTATATATATGTATGTTAGACTCATAGATGCAAAATTAAAAGTTTCATATTTCTTTATGACATTATAATGAAACTCATTAATAACTACCCTGGGAATGAATTTTAGAAGAAATTATGTCTTGAGCAAAGAAATATAGTATAAAAAGGAGAAAGGACTATTTGTTCACACCAGTAAAGAATTTCAATAATGTTAAAATATAACAATTTATAAAAGCTTATACTTGAATAATTCATATGCAGTGTATGTTAAACATTGAAAAAGAGTCCATTGAAAATTCATAGCTAATTTGCAACACTTTAGCTGAAACTTTAAACATATGCATATGCACCTGTAAATTTAAGACTGCTGAGACTTGCAACCTATCTTTATTTGATCATCTGTGTTCACTTTCTTTCTTTGGCCTGAAAACAGTCCCTCTCAAATTGATCAGATTTATATTATGTTTAACTTTGATAGTAAATAATTTGTAAAGCTTTCTAATTCTACTTTTTGTCAGTTATTTGATGACATAGAATGTATTGTCATTTGCAATTAACCAGATGTGCAAAAATTTATCACTCATATTTATAGAATCTCAAAGTGCAAATGTTTAATAGCTATATAATTTCTCTCGTCCAATTATATATATATATGTATTTACAATGATCACATTAGATATAAACTGTCACCTATTTTAAAACAACTTTTTGAAAATAAACCTCACCAAATATATGAATATTATCAATTACAGAAACATTAATATGTATATGAAGTATATAAGTGTATACATTAGTACCTACACAGGCATTTTTTGCCTGAATTCTATAGCCATTTATTTATACATTTATTTAACAGAAATGTTGTGTCCCTACTGTAGGTGTGGAAGAGACTAGGTGTCAGGAATAGAAAAATAAATGAGATGCAGTCTTTGCCTGAGAGTTTGCAGTCTCCCACCTGAGTTAGACATATACACAAATAATTACAGTAAAAATCTGGTGTCATAGTAGAGTTTTGACTAAAATATTAAACATACAAAGAAGAAACATTCAAAATGTGCACTATTAAAGCGATACTATTGCAAGAATGGTTTGTGGGAAGAAACAAATGTTATTCCTCTGGTGTGATGTCAACAGTCCAAATGCGAATCCATTGAATCCAGTGAAGGGCAGAAAATGGCATGTTTCACTGTTGCTTGGCCATTGCCAGAGAAGGTTGTAGAGTCTTAATGTTGAGAATCCCCAGGCCAGTCCTACCTGCCACACAAACACCATGCCAAGTTTGTCCTAAAATGCATGATGGTCCCCTCGCTCCTAAACCCAGCCAGGTGAGCCTGTGTGTCCGTCATGTGGGGATCAGGAATTTCCTCTGGAGATGGGGGTCTGAGCAGAGGGTGTTTGTCCTTTCTGTCACCCCACTCTCCACCTGTTGTTCATCCTTGTGCCATGCATGTCAGCTCTCCCTGCCCTGGAAGGCAGAACTTGGTATTTGGAGAAGTTTCACCTCCAGGGAAGTCGTTCAGGAGCAAATCTCAAGAAATCAGGAGGCACATTTTCTTTACTTCAGGTGTATGGAACTTAACACATTCATTTTCAAACCACTTTGGAAAACAGGGACAGATGTGTATCTTTCTTACAGTGATTACCTCTCTAACCATCCCCTCTCTCTCATCCTAGAATCTTTTTTCTCAACAAACTTATTCTAGGATCTAAGATCCCTCACTTCATACATCTTTGTAAATTATGTTTCAGGTAACGTTAGAGGAGAGTACCATGCTAGGTGTTTGTTAATAAATGGTTTCACAGGGCTGTCCCATGCCCTGTGTACTCGTTCCTATTTGTCTTAATGTCAATTTTCATATTCCCTGTTGAGAATGAAATTGTGTAAAATACAAGGTTCCTGATTTAATTTTTATAACCTAATTGCTGAATTAGAAGGCACTTGGCACTTGTAATGTGCCGATTTAAAAAATAACTAGAACATGTTTTTGTGTCACATCAATTACTCTTAATAAAAATGTATATACTTACAGGGCTTAACCTTTTGTGCCTAACCCATTGCTACTTTGAAAGATAACCCAAGAAGTGGGAGGAGGCACACAGTGTTGGGCAAGGTAATCTTGGGGAAATGATCATGTTCAGTGCCTAATGAACAGCTTGAATCACAGCACTACAAAGCAGGTAGTGGAAGTTGCTAAGGAGATAAGGGCAGTATTTCTCAGCATAGCCTTGAGCCAGTAATAACAGAGAGAGAAGACAGTTTGGTTCACTTCAGTTCAGTCACTCAGTTGTGTACGACTCTTTGCAACCCCATGAATCGCAGCACACTAGGCCTCCCTGTCCATCACCAACTCCCGGAGTTCACTCAGACTCATGTCCATCAAGTCAGTGATGCCATCCAGCCATCTCATCCTCCGTTGGCCCATTTTCTACTGCCCCCAACCTCTCCCAGCATCAGAGTCTTTCCCAATGAGTCAACTCTTCACATGAGGTGGCCAAAGTACTGGAGTTTCAGCTTTAACATTAGTCCTTCAGATGAACACCCAGGACTGATCTCCTTTACGATGGACTGGCTGTATTTCCTTGCAGTCCAAGGGACTTCAAGAGTCTTCTCCAGCACCACAGTTCAAAAGCATCAGCTTTCTTCATAGTCCAACTCTCACATCCATACATGACCACTGGAAAAACCATAGCCTCAACTAGACAGACCTTTGTTGGCAAAGTAATGTCTCTGCTTTTGAATATGCTATCTAGGTTGGTCATAACTTTTCTTCCAAGGAGTAAGTGCCTTTTAATTTCATGGCTATAGTCACCATCTGCAGTGATTTTGGAGCCCCTCAAAATAAAAGTCTGACACTTTTTCCACTGTTTCCCCATCTATTTCCCATGAAGTGATGGGACCAGATCTTCATTTTCTGAATGTTGAGCTTTAAGCCAACTTTTTCACTCTCCTCTTTGACTTTCATCAAGAGGCTTTTTAGTTTCTCTTCACTTTCTGCCATAAGGGTGGGGTCATCTGCATGTCTGAGGTTATTGATATGTCTCCTGGCAATCTTGATTCCAGCATGTGCTTCCTCGAATCCAATGTTTCTCATGATGTACTCTGCATAGAAGTTAAATAAGCAGGGTGACAATATACAGCCTTGACATACTCCTTTTCCTATTTGGAACCAGTCTGTTGTTCCATGTCAGTTCTAATTGTTGCTTCCTGACCTGCAGATAGGTTTCTCAAGAGGCAGGTCAGGTGGTCTGGTATTCCCATCTCTTTCAGAATTTTCCATAGTTTATTGTGATCCACACAAAGGCTTTGGCGTAATCAATAAAGCAGAAATAGATGTTTTTCTGGAACTCTCTTGCTTTTTCCATGATTCAGCAAATGTTGGCAATCTGATCTCTGGTTTCTCTGCCTTTTCTAAAACCAGCTTGAACATCAGGAAGTTCACGGTTCATGTATTGCTGAAGCCTGGCTTGGAGATATTTAAGCATTACTTTACTAGTGTGTGAGATGAGTGCAATTGTGCAGTAGTTTGAGCATTCTTTGGCATTGCCTTTCTTTGGGATTGGAGTGAAGACTGACCTTTTCCAGTCTGTGGGCACTGCTGAGTTTTCCAAATTTGCTGGCATATTGAGTGCATTACTTTCACAGCATCATCTTTCAGGATTTGAAAGAGCACAATGGAAATTCCATCACCTCCACTAACTTTGTTCGTAGTGATGCTTTCTAAGGCCCACTTGACTTCACATTCCAGGATGTCTGGCTCTAGGTGAGTGATCACACCATCATGTTTATCTGGGTCATGTAGCTCTTTTTTTTGTACAGTTCTGTGTATTCTTGCCACCTCTGCTGGAAGCCAGTGTGAGGAATCCCACCCGTGACAAGGTCATGCAGCAGAGGCCTGATGGGCAAGGCGAATCAGGCCTCAGGTTTTCCCTCTGGTATTTCCTGAGCATGTACCCCCAAAATAAGAATCTGCCTGCCTTATTGTATTGTACTTTTCCACTCTTCTGACATTCTCTGGGAAAAGTTAATTCAGGGCTTTAGTTTCCTGCAAAAGAATGTCTTGGCTTATAACCCCTTCTGATAACTCTAACTTGCCTAACAGGTTCCCCGGGACCTTTTACAGCTTGTGAATTGCTTACAGCCCGCCAACCATGAAAGGCACAAAGCTTAAAGCATCTTAAAGATACAGAGCCTTTTCTAAAGAGCTAAAATCATATTGGTGACAGGATTTCACTGTTGACTCAATGATTGCTGCCAGACCTCCATATTCTTTATCTTTTAGGCACCTGGGAGGATATTAATCAATGTAAATGGGATATGGAAAAAGATATATAATAGTTTTGATGTTAGTAACACTAGACTTTTAATTACTTTTCTTTTGTTATAATCACTGTACTCCTTTTACTTGTTATAAATTGCTGTATCTTTGCTATGTAAGAATGTAACTTTATTTAATGCTTTCTGACAGTGGCACCAGACTTTGGGAAGATCAACACAAATAAGTCTTCTGGTTGACAAACCCTTATCAGAAAAAAGGCTGTAAAATGTTAATTGGCCGTTTTGGCCAGAAGATGATGTAAATCACCTAAGACTTGTGTACACAACTAGGATATGCAGAGAGAAAAGCCTGATTTTGATAAGAGTCTGGGCTACTAACCCTGCATAATTTTGTATTACCCATTGATCTCTATGTACAATCAAAAAGGTATAAAAGGCCCTTCTAGACAATAGAGGCCAGGCCAGTCGCTGGACTGGTTTTCCCCGTGTCTCCTCTTTACTCCAATTTGTGGCTGAATTCCCATCTGGGCCATGGAGGCTCGCCATGTCTACTTACTTGTCCCAGCTTTTAAGATCCACGAGAGAGGGAGCCCAAGGTGGGGTACCCCCCGAAATTCAAGAGGACGCCAGTGGCCTAACATAGATGGTGCAAGTTCCTTGTCTTGGAACTTTATTGGTTTTCCACGTAAACAAAGTTATTCAGCCTCTTTTCTCCACTAAATTTTCCTACTACACTATTTCTTCCTAATCTAATCTTATATTAATAAATAAATAAGTTTTTCCTTGCCAACACTGTCCCCACTTCGAATTTCCTGGATCTACTGGGGCTGAACCCTGGCACACCTCTTCTTAATATTTTCTGCTTCTGTTAGGTCCATACCATTTCTGTCCTTTATTGAGCCCACCTTTGCATGGAATGTTCCCTTGGTATCTCTAATATTCTTGAAGAGATCTCAGTCTTTCCCATTCTGTTGTTTTCCTCTATTTGTTTGCATTGGTTGCTGAGGAAGGCTTTCTTATCTCCCCATGCTACCTTTGGAACTCTTCATTCAGATGAGGATATCTTTCCTTTTCTCCTTTGCTTTTCCCTTCTCTTTTCTCAGCTATTTGTAAGGCCTCCTCAGAGAGCCATTTTGCCTTTTTCCATTTCTTTTCCACGAGGATGGTCTTGATCCCTGTCTCCTGTACAATGTCACGAACCTCCATTCATAGTTCATCAGACACTCTGTCTATCAGATCTAGTCCCTTAAATCTATTTCTCACTTCCACTGTATAATCATAAGGGATTTGATTTATGTCATACCTGAATGGTCTAGTGGTTTTCCCTGCTTTCTTCAATTTAAGTCTGAATTTGGCAATAAGGAGTTTATGATCTGAGCCACAGTCAGCTCCCGGTCTTGTTTTTGTGGATGTATAGTGCTTCTCCATCTTTGGCTGCAAAGGACATAACCAATCTGATTTCGGTGTTGACCATCTAGTGATGTCCATGTGTAGAGTCTTCTCTTGTGTTGTTGGAAGAGGGTGTTTGCTATGACCAGTGCATTTTCTTGGCAAAACTCTATTAATCTTTGCCCTGCTTCATTCTATACTCCAAGGCCAAATTTGCCTGTTACTCCAGGTGTTTCTTAACTTCCTTCTTTTGCATTCCAGTCCCTATAGACTTGGATTATCATGATATTGAATGATTTTTGAGATTGCATTCAAGTACTGCATTTCGGACTCTTTTGTTGACCATGATGGCTACTCCATTTCTTCTAAGAGATTCCTGCCCACAGTAGTAGATATAATGGTTATCTGAGTTAAATTCACCCATTCCAGTCCATCTTAGTTCACTGATTCCTAGAATGTTGACGTTCATTCTTGCCATCTCCTATTTAACCACTTCCAATTTGCCTTGGTTCATGGACCTGAAATTCCAGGTTCCTATGCAACATTGCTCTTTACAGCATCAGACCTTGCTTCTATCACTAGTGACATCACAACTGGGTATTGTTTTTGCTTTGGCTCCATCCCTTCATTCTTTCTGGAGTTATTTCTCCACTGATCTCCAGTAGCATATTGGGCACCTACTGACCTGGGGAGTTGCTCTTTCAGTATCCTAACATTTTGCCTTTTCATACTGTTCATGGGTTCTCAAGGCAAGAATACTGAAGTGGTTTGCCATTCCCTTTTCCAGTGGACCACATTCTTGCAGACCTCTTCACCATGTCTCAAATGGAATTAAATGTGCATGTTGGTCATTTAAAGCCCAACTATTAAAAATAATAAAGATATAGTGGTAAGAGGATGGCAAGGCCTTTCAACTTTTGTGATTCACAAAGCCAATACTCTTTACAACAAGTACACTCAGGGGAATAGAGAGTACCTTTGAAAGGCATAAGCTCCCAGAGTTCTTGTATTATTTGTCTGAATCATTCTTTATAGATTAGAATATCCAGTCACCTAATATGGGAAGGGGCATTTACTTATCTTTTCCTATTCTGCCCCTTACAGATCATCAGTTTTGATCAAGTGATTAGGAAAATAAAGTTAGAAAACAGAATTTCTTATCTTTCAAAAGTCTAATTTATCCAATTTTGAGAAGTCACACTAATCCTCAAAAATATTTAGCCTTTCTCTGCATATTTATGATAAAATTAACCAGCATTGTTAATAGAATACAAAAACAATTAAGATTACGCTAAAATTGTTGACATTAGCTAAACTCACGTTTTAAGCAAATGAGCTAAGACTTTAAAAAAAAAGGTAATTGGCTTTAAATAACATGTTCTCCAAAACAAGTGGATAAAACTGCTGAAGCTTTAGTCTCTTTAGTACCGAAAGAGATTTTGGTCTGTGATACCATCACTCAGGAACTGTGCATCTTGTGTGTGGTTTGTCTTCCTGTGAGAACTGAGGTATCTTGCTATGTAACAAATTACCCCCAAGTTTGGCAGCTTAAAAAACCCACACATTTATTACTTCATAATATGTGGGTTAAAAATCTGCAAGTGGCTTAGTGTGTTTGCCTCTGGTTCAGGGTCTGGCACAGACTGAAATGAAGTTGGTGGCCTGGGCTAAAGTCATCTCAAAACCCAACTGGTAGAGGATTGCTTTCGACATGATTCACCTGGTTCCTGGCAGGTCTCAGAAGATCTGAGATTCTACAAGAATATCCATGGTACCTTTATTCATAATAGCAAAAATTTGGTAATAAGTCAAGTTTATCAACAGAAGAATAAGCAAAAAAAAATACTTGTAGATTCATACAATGGAATATTATTGATAAGACATAAAATAAAATATTGAATCATAGAACAGTCCATCTCAAAATAATGAAGCCAAACATAAAGAGTACATACTATATAATTTCCTTTATACACAATTCTAAACAATGCAAATTAATCTGTAGTGACAGAAAGCTGATAAGTAATAGGTGTGATATACATGGACTTCAGGGAGTGGGGGAAAAACTTTTGAGTATGAAGAAAATATTTTATAACTTGATTGAAGCATTGATTTCATGGGTAAACCAATTGTTAAAATTCATTGAACTATCAGTTAAAATAATTTACTTGTATATAAATTATACATCAATAGAAATGATGAAAATATTTTAGCATCAGTGAACTCAATAAATGCACTGAAAGCAAATTAAGTGTTCCAATGTTTTTATAATACTTTATTTATTTATTTGGCTGCATCAGGTCTTAGTTGTGGCATGCAGGATGGTTGCAGTGCGCAGCCTCTCTGATTGTGGTGTGTGGACTCAATAGTTCTGGCGCATGAGCTTCATTGCTCCACGACATGTGAACCTGCATCCTCTGAACTGCAAAGCGGATTCTTAACCATTGAACTACCAGGGAAGTCCCTCGATGTTCCAATTTGATGACAAGCAAATCCCATTGTTTTGATGCTATTTATCAGCAAAGAAAAATAATCTCAGAGACAAAGATATTACAAACATTTTAAGTATCAAAAACTATAGAATACAGGAAAAAAAAATCTTACTGTGTTTCCTGGTTATCTCCTACACCATAACCTATGACCTATGTTTTAAAATTGCAGTGATTTTGTCAGGTGATAGGTTAGAATTGCAATTTCAAACATTTGTCATATTCTTAATTTTTTTCTATTATCAGCTCAGTTCAGTTAAGTCACTCAGTCGTGTCCTACTCTTTGCGACCTCATGGACCACAGCACACCAGGCCTCTCTATCCATCACAAACTCCCCAAGTTTACTGAAACTCATGTCCATTGAATTGGTGATGCCATCCAACCATCTCATCCTCTGTCATCCCCTTCTCCTCCTGCCCTCAATTTTCCCAGCATCAGGGTCTTTTCAATTATATGATTTCATATAAATGCATTTTCTTACATATGTGTTTGAATTGATTATGAGTAAACTAACTTGAAAAGTTACATCATTAGTAAATGGTTGAACATCTGAGAGCAAAGTTATTTATTCAGTACATTTTTTAAAAAGCATCATTACAACTTATCTAAAAGACATTCCTGGAGATAATTCTGATTATTATGCTCATAAATATTGATTCTATCATTTAAAGTGAAATACTATTAAAGTTTTAAGTGGTATATTAAAGCAGTATGTCTTCTGTGTTTCTATAATTCTTAATGAATGCTACAGTATTAAAATGCAGTTATATTCTAATGTGTATCTAGAATAGCATTATATTTAAAGTTTCTATAACAATGTTTGCTTATAATATTATAGCTGTATGGGTTTATCTATAATACTTTCTGCAATAAGAATATAGTTAAATAATAGTATTTTTATAATTTATTCACATGACAAATTTTCATAGTATGGTAATATTATTATTGTTCTTTTCAGCATTTTTCTTGAATGGGAATGAGCAGGTTGTTAAAAACATGATGTTTAGGGACTAGGATCCAGGGTATAATCTCTCTTTTTTCCTGAAAAATTAGTTTCTATCATTTCTTTTAATTACATACATCAGTTCAGTTCAGTTCAGTCACTCAGTCGTGTCTGACTCTTTGCGACCCCATGAATTGCAGCACGCCAGGCCTCTCTGTCCATCACAACTCCCGGAGTTCACTCAGACTTGCGTCCATCCAGTCAGTGATGCCATCCAGCCATCTCATCCTGTCATCCCCTTCTCCTCCTGCCCCCAATCCCTCTCAGCATCAGAGTCTTTTCCAATGAGTCAACTATTCTCATGAGGTGGCCAAATACTGGAATTTCAGCTTTAGCATCATTCCTTCCAAAGAAATCCCAGGGCTGATCTCCTTCAGAATGGACTGGTTGGATGTCCTTGCAGTCCAAGGAACTCTCAAGAGTCTTCTCCAACACCACAGTTCAAAAGCATCTGATGGATGGGAATACCAGACCACCTGACCTGCCTCCTGAGAAACCTGTATGCAGGTCAAGAAGCAACCAAGAAGCATCCAACCATCTCATCCTCTGTCTCCCCTTCTCCTCCAACCTTCAATCTTTCTCAGCATCAGAGTCTTTTCCAATGAGTCAGTTCTTCGAATCAGGTAGCCAAAGTATTGCAGTTTCAGCCTCAGCATCAGTCCTTCCAGTGAATATGCAGGACTGATTTCCCTTAGGATGGACTGGTTGGATCTCCCTGCAGTCCAAGGGACTCTGAAGAGTATTCATCAATTCTTTGGCACTCAGCTTTCTTTATAGTCCAACTCTTACATCCATACCTGACTACTGGAAAAACCGTAGCTTTGACTAGATGGGCCTTTGTTGGCAAAATAATGTCTCTGCTTTTGAATGTGCTGTTTAGGTTGGTCATAACTTTACTTCCAAGAAGCAAGCGTCTTTTAATTTCATGGCTGCAGTCAGCATCTGCAGTGATTTTGGAGCCCCAAAATAGTCAGCCACTGTTTCTGCTATTTCTCCATCTATTTGCAATGAAGTGATAGGACCAGATGCCATGACCTTAGTTTTCTGAATGTTGAATTTTAAGCCAGCTTTTTCACTCTCCTTGTTCACTATCACCTAGAGGTTCTTTATTTCTTCTTTGCTTTCTGCCATAAGGGTGGTGTTATTTGCATACTGAAGTGATTGATATTTCTCCCGGCAATCTTGATCCAGCTATGCTTCATCAAGCCCAGCATTTTTCATGATGTACTCTGCATTTAAGTTAAATAATCAGGGTGACAATATACAGCCTTGATGTACTCCTTTCCCAATTTGGATCCAGTCTATTGTTCCATATCCAGCTCTAACTGTTGCTTCTTGACCCGCATACAGGTTTCTCAGGAGGCAGGTCAGGTGGTCTGGTATTCCCATCCCTCAGAATTTTCCACAGTTTGTTGTGATTCGCATAGTCAAAGCTTTGGCGTAGTCAATAAAGCAGAAGTTGATGTTTTTCCAAAACTCTTGCTTTTTCGATGATCCAGTGGATGTTGGCACTTTGATCTCTGGTTTCTCTGCCTTTTCTAAAACCAGCTTGAACATCTGGAAGTTCTTGATACACGTACTACTGAAGCCCACCTTGGAGAATTTTGAGCATTACATGCTAGCATGTGAGATGAGTGGAATTGTGTGGTAATTTGAATATTCTTTGACATTGCCTTTCTTTGGGACTGGAATGAAAACTGACACTTTCCAGTCCTGTGGCCCCTGCTGAGTTTTCCAAATTTGCTGGCATATAGTGTACAGTACTTCCATAGCCTCATCTTTTAGGATTTGAAATAGCTCAACTGGAAATGCATCACCTCCACTAGCTTTGTTTCCAGTGATGCTTCCTGAGGCCTACTTGACTTTGCATTCCAGGATGTCTGGCTCTAGGTGAGTGATCTCACACCATCATCGTTATCTGGGTCATGAAGATCTTTTTTGTATATTTCTTCTGTGTATTCTTGCCACCTCTTCTTAATATCTTCTGCTTCTGTTAGGTCCATACTATTTCTGTCCTTTATTGTGCCCATCTTTGCATGAAATGTCCCCTTGGTATCTCTAATTTTCTTGAAGAGATCTGTAGTCTTTCCCATTCTGTTGTTTCCCTCTATTTCTTTGCGCTGATCACTGAGGAAAGCTTTCTTATCCCTCCTTGCTATTCTTTGGAACTCTGCATTCAAATGGGTATTTCTTTCCTTTTCCCTTTCTCTTGCCTTTTCCTTCTCTTCTTTTCACAGCTATTTGTAAGGCCTCCTCAGAGAACCATTTTGCCTTTTTCCATTTCTTTTTCTGGGAATGGTCTTGGTCCTTGCCTGCTGTACAAGGTCACAAACCTCTGTCCACAGTTCTTCAGACACTCTGTCAGGTCTAATCCCTTGAATCTACTTCTCAGTTCCACTGTATAATCATAAGGGATTTTATTTAGGTCACACCTGAATTTTCTAGTGGTTTTCCCTACTTTCTTCAATTGAATCTGTAATTTGGCAATAAGGAGTTCATGATCTGAGCCACAGTGAGCTCCTGGTCTTGTTTTTGCTGACTGTATAGAGCTTCTCCATCTTTGGCTGTAAAGAATATAATCAATTTGATTTCGGTATTGACCATCTGGTGATGTCCATGTGTAGAGTCTTCTCTTGTGTTAGAAGAGGGTGTTTGCCATGACCAGTGCATTCTGTTGGCAAAGCCTTTGCCCTGCTTCATTCTGTACTGCAAGGCCAAGTTTGCCTGTTACTCCAGGTATCTCATAACTTCCTACTTTCGCATTCAAGACCCCTATAATGAAAAGGACATCTTTTTTGTATGTTCTAGAAGGTCATGTAGGTCTTCAGAGAACCTTTCAACTTGAGTTTCTTCAGCATTACTCTTTGGGGTATAGACTTGGATTACTGTGTTGTTGAATGGTTTGTCTTGGAAATGAACAGAGATCATTCTGTCATTTTTGAGACTGCATCCAAGTCCTGAATTTTTGACTCTTTTGTGGCCTATGATGGCTACTCCAATTCTTCTGAGGGATTCTTGCCCACAGTAGTAGATACAATGGTCATCTGAGTTAAATTCACCCATTCCAGTCCATTTTAGTTCACTGATTCCTAGAATGTCGACATTCACTCTTAATATCTCCTCTTTGACCACTTCTGGGTATAGACTTGGATTACTGTGTTGTTGAATGGTTTGTCTTGGAAATGAACAGAGATCATTCTGTCATTTTTGAGACTGCATCCAAGTCCTGAATTTTTGACTCTTTTGTGGCCTATGATGGCTACTCCAATTCTTCTGAGGGATTCTTGCCCATGGTAGTAGATACAATGGTCATCTGAGTTAAATTCACCCATTCCAGTCCATTTTAGTTCACTGATTCCTAGAATGTCGACATTCACTCTTAATATCTCCTCTTTGACCACTTCCAATTTGCCTTGATTCATGGACCTAACATTCCAGGTTCCTGTGCAGTATTGCTGTTTACAGCATTGGAGTTTACTTTGTCACCAATCACATCCACAACTGGATGGGTTGTAGATGGAAAGATAATGGTGGTGAGTTTTTATAAAACGTGGTTTACTGGAGAAGGGAATGGCAAACCACTTCAATATTCTTGCCTTGAGAACCCCATGAACAGTATGAAAAGGCAAAAAGCTAGGACACTGAAAGAGGAACTCCCCAGGTCGGCAGGTGCCCAATATGCTACTGGAGAACAGTGGAGAGATAACTCCAGAAAGAATGAAGGGATGGAGCCAAAGCAAAGCAACACCCAGTTGTGGATGGATGATGTACTTCTTGATAAGGTAAAGCACAGTGAATGTTACTTCATGTACCGTGTTCTTGTAATTCTTTAAAAAGTTGAAAATAAATGATACATTGCCGAAATACAGTTGTGAGAATGTAATCTTTTGTGAGGTTTCCCGTGACAGAAATTCTGTGTTTAACGAGTAGATTTGGTCAGTTAATGAAACATTAATCATCAGAGAAGATAGACTTTTAAAAATTTTGATTTGTATATGTATAAAAGGGATTCAACAAGTTTCTTGTTCAGCCTAGTAGCTGGCTCACAGTAAAAATGGAACTCACAAATTTTTATTTTCCACTCCACTGATTCAATCACTCTGATGAGGCAAAAGCAGCTCTCTCTTGAAAAATCAAGCTGGTTTTAGAAAAGGCAGAGGAACCAGAGATCAAATTGCCAACATCCGCTGGATCATGGAAAAAGCAAGAGAGTTCCAGAAAAACATCTATTTCTGCTTTATTGACTATGCCAAAGCCTTTGACTGTGTGGATCACAGTAAACTGTGGAAAATTCTGAAAGAGATGGGAATACCAGACCACCTGACCTGCCTCTTGAGAAATCTGTATGCAGGTCAGGAAGCAACAGTTAGAACTGGACATGGAACAACAGACTGGTTCCAAATAGGAAAAGGAGTACGTCAAGGCTGTATATTGTCACCCTGCTTATTTAACTTATATGCAGAGTACATCATGAGAAATGCTGGACTGGAAGAAACACAAGCTGGAATCAAGATTGCCGGGAGAAATATCAATAACCTCAGATATGCAGATGACACCACCCTTATGGCAGAAAGTGAGGAGGAGCTAAAAAGCCTCTTGTTGAAAGTGAAAGAGGAGAGTGAAAAAGTTGGCTTAAAGCTCAACATTCAGAAAACGAAGATCATGGCATCTGGCCCCATCACTTCATGGGAAATAGATGGGGAAACAGTAGAAACAGTGTCAGACTTTATTTTTGTGGGCTCCAAAATCACTGCAGATGGTGACTGCAGCCATGAAATTAAATGACGCTTACTCCTTGGAAGAAAAGTTATGACCAACCTAGATAGTATATTGAAAAGCAGAGACATTACTTTGCCGACTAAGATCCGTCTAGTCAAGGCTATGGTTTTTCCTGTGGTCATATACGGATGTGAGAGTTGGACTGTGAAGGCTGAGTGCCGAAGAATTGATGCTTTTGAACTGTGGTGTTGGAGAAGACTCTTGAGAGTCCCTTGGACTGCAAGGAGATCCAACCAGTCCATTCTGAAGGAGATCAACCCTGGGATTTCTTTGGAAGGAATGATGCTAAAGCTGAAGCTCCAGTACTTTGGCCACCTCATGGGAAGAGTTGACTCATTGGAAAAGACCCTGATGCTGGGAGGGATTGGGGGCAGGAGGAGAAGGGGACGACCGAGGATGAGATGGCTGGATGGCATCACGGACTCAATGGACGTGAGTCTGAGTGAACTCCGGGAGTTGGTGATGGACAAGGAGGCCTGGCGTGCTGCGATTCATGGGGTCGCAAAGAGTCGGACACGATGAGCGACTGAACTGAACTGAAGTCTTCTCCAGGAAACATCATCCAGTCTCTTTAATGCTGTACATGTACAAAATCTTGGTCAGTGTGTCTAGACAGATTCTCCTGCCTGCTGAGCACAGCTGGAATATCACTTTGAGCAGTAACTTCATCATTTTCCAGTGCACCAGAAAATCTTGCCACATAGAAGGTTATTTTGAAAAATATTTTTCTAACACATTTCAGAAAGTTATACAGACTCATAAAGAGATTATGTAAAAAGTAAAGAGAAAATTTATTTTTTTAATTATTATTTTTTACAAGAAAAGTTCAGCCATGAAACTGTTCAACACATTCAATAAAAGTATTTCTATGAAACCTTGAGGAAAGTATCTGAGGGAGTACCATGCCAACTGTGTAGAATATGGGACATAAGCACCATTTCTGCTTCACCAGCAATAAATTATTTCAGAAATCTTAAATTCCAAATTTTCAAGTTTGAGACCTTATACCTTACATCTAGCATACCTCTGTTCCTGAATATATAATTTCCTCAGTTCTAATTATATACATTTGCAAATAACAAATTTTTAAGGATGAGACTAATATATGCTTTTAAATTTAATAAATATAATGTAAACAAAGTAATGAAGATAGAAGAGGATCCTGATTATTATTTCCTTTAAAACTGTTGCCGGAAATCACCCTGAATGATAAAATATGTTGAACTGTAAATGCTAATAATTCCTCTAAATTTTATGTATTATAATGAATCCATGTAAGGAAATAGTTGCCTATAACATAACTATTATGTTATAATAATCTAATCTCTATATAGTCAGAAAATTCTATCTTCATTTTAAAATAATGGATACTCATTTTAAAATTGATTATGCTAAAAAACTGATTATGTTTACTGGTCTAATTTGAAAATGCATTAAAAAATGGAGAGTAAGAGTCTTTTTATTGGAAAAAGAGGGAAGAATGTGGGAGAAATGGGAAAGCAATGGAAAATAGTGTTTGAAAACACGAGATTATATAAGATTCATCAGAAATGGATAGGCTAGTCTCTGTCTTAGATAAAAAACAAGGTTAAAGCAGAGACAATAAGACAATGTCAGGGGTCCTGTGTGAGAGTCTAACTCAAGACATGAACAGAGGCAGTAGATGCCTCAGGATATCTGGGGAAAAGAGAAGCGCAGGAGATTGCAACTTAATTTTGGGTACCTAATGTTTTAGAGGTGTTTAGCTAGGTTGTGCCTCAACATTTCAACTTCTTAATCCTAACTAGAAAATTTCCCAGTCATCTTTCTAGAGCAGAAAATTGGCTAGGCCTATCAGATTTTTGCTAGTTGCTAGCATTTCCTGATGGAGAAGGCAATGGCACCCCACTCCAGTACTCTTGCCTGAAAAATCCCATGGACGGAGGAGCCTGGTGGGCTGCAGTCCATGGGGTCGCTAAGAGTTGGACACGAGTGAGTAATTTCACTTTCACTTTTCAGTTTCATGCATTGGAGAAAGAAATGGCAACTCACTTCAGTGTTCTTGCCTGGAGAATCCCAGGGACAGGGGAGTCCGGTGGACTGCCATCTAGGGGGTCACACAGAGTCAGACACGACTGAAACAACTTAGCAGCAGCTTTTCCTGAAAGCCCTGATATAAATAAAATATGTGTCTTGCCTTTTAGGCACTGAAAGTTATTAGGTGTTTGCTTTGACTGTGGCCAGACCTAATAAGTTAGTTATTGTTCAGTTCAGTCACTCAGTCATGTCCAACTCTTTGCGACCCCATGGACTACAGCATGCCAGGCCTCCGTGTCCATCACCAACTCCCAGAGTTTACACAAACTCATGTCCATTGAGTCAGTGATGCCATCCAACCATTTCATCCTGTCATCCCCTTCTCCTCCCACCTTCAATCTTTCCCAGCCTCAGGGTCTTTTCAAATAAGCTAGTTCTTCAAATCAGGTGGCCAAAGTATTGGACTTTCAGCTTCAACATCAGTCCTTCCATGGAATATTCAAGACTGATTTCCTTTTGGATGGACTAGTTTGACCTCCTTGCAGTCAGAGGACTCTCAAGAGGCTTCTCCAACACCACAGTTCAAAAGCATCAAATTCTTTGACACTCAGCTTTCTTTATAGTCCAGCTCTCACATCCATACATGACAACTGGAAAAACCATAGCCTTGACTAGATGGACCTTAGTTGGAAAGTAATGTCTCTGCTTTTTAATATGCTGTCTAGGTTGGTCATAGCTTTCCTTCTAAGGAGTAAGCATCTTTTAATTTCATGGCTGCAATCACCATCTGCAGTGATTTTGGAGCCCACAAAAATAAAATCTGCCACTGTTTCCACTGTTTGCCCATCTATTTCCTATGAAGTGATGGGACCAGATGCCATTATCTTAGTTTTCTGAATGTTGAGCTTTAAGCCAACTTTTTCACCCTCCTCTTTCACTTTCATCAAGAGGCTCTTTAGTTCTTCTTCACTTTCTGCCATATGGGTGATGTCATCTGCATATCTGAGGTTATTGCTATTTCTCCCGGAAATCTTGATTCCAACTTGTGCTTCATCCAGCCCAGCATTTCTCATGATGTTCTCTGCATATAAGTTAAATAAGCAGGGTGACAATATACAGCTTTGACATACTCCTTTTCCTATTTGGAACCAGTCTGTTGTTCCATGTCCAGTTCTAACTGTTGCTTCTTGACCTGAAACAAATTTCTCAAGAGGCAGGTCAGGTGGTCTGGTATTCCCATCTCTTTCAGAATTTTCCACAGTTTATTGTGATCCACATAATCAAAGGCTTTGGCATAGTCAATAAAGCAGATATAGATATTTTTCTAGAACTCTCATGCTTTGTTGATGATCCAGCGGATGTTGACAATTTGATATCCAGTTCCTCTGCCTTTTTAAAAACCAGCTTGAACATCTGGAATTTCACAGTTACTGTATTGTTGAAGCCTGGCTTGAAGAATTTTGAGCATTTCTTTACTCATACTTTACTAGTTACTTAACCAACTGTTAAGATATTTTTTACTGTATTTTTTTCTTCTCTACTTATGTCTTTTACTATAGACTTACTCAACCCCATTATCTCAGTTAAGATCTTCATCAGTTCATAATTCAAAAATGATTAAGTAATAAATCAAATAATAATTTATGTACAAAATTTAAAAATGAAATACAAAGCAGGTGGAAGCAGTACTCAACATGAGACACATACAATTCTCATCTCCTTCTTCTCCCCTCTTTTCTTCCCAGTGTTTTTATTTAGAAATTGGTGTTCAGCATTTTCTGGATTTTCATTGTAGTTTTACCATACCTATTATATCTTCGTATGTTAAGATATATATTATATTTTCAATATCTAAATATGATTATTATTGGATTTTGGGTCAGAGACAATTCCTCTGTGATACAAGTTTTTGAAAGAATTTCAGGTACTTGTGTTACAGTGAAATATGGGTTTCCCAGGTGGCACTAGTGGTGAAGAATCCACCCACCAATGCAGGAGACACAAGAGGCATGGATTCCATCCCTGAGTGGAGATGATCCTCTGGAGGAGGGCGTGGCCACTCATTCCCGTGTTCTTGCCTAGAGATCCTATTCTGTGAAATAGAGACAGACAGAGGAGCCTGGAGGGCTATCATCTATTGGGTTACAAAGAGTCAGCACACGCACACACCCACATAGTGACATATAGTTGAGTTCACTGTATTTCTCAATTTATATAGCATTATAATTGTTGGTCTGTGCAGTCCTTTTCTTTACTTTTTTTTTTTAAATAAAATACTGTTTGGTGACACAAACATTTTAATAATTTTTTTAGTATCAATTTATTTATTTATATTGTTGGTTAATTACTTTGCAATATTGTATTGGTTTTGCCATACATCAACATGAATCCGCCACAAGTATACACGTGTTAAATTTTAATACGTTATATATTCTCAAGTATTTTGTGTTTTAAAATCCATTCAGATAATTATTTATACATTAATTCATTGCTTGTAATTGCTCTTCTAATAATTCCTCACGGTAAAAATTCACTGCCAGTTGAGTATCCTCTAGGAACCAACATGCAGTTTGTACCCAGACCACTGACGCATGAAGAACGCTGCACAGTCATTGTATGTATCACTTTACTCTTTGCTTGAAAACTTGGGGCTGTACCCAGGAATAAATGATTAGATCATAGTGTATATATGACAACTTATATTATTGTTCTTAGTTATTCACTCCCCGTATCTCGCCACCCACTGTGATATGACTCACAGTGCCTTCTAACGGAAGGTATATCCATCTGAATTGCACTGAGTAATATAAAGGTGAGTGAAAATGACATTTCTATTCAAAGTGGAAGCTCTAAGAGCCTCTGTGTGCTCCCATCCGGTCCCTTCATTTGTTGCCTTCTGTCATGAAAATACATATCCCACATATGGCGCCTGCTTCATCCAGAGCCCAGAATGAAAACATGTATAAAACCTATAAAGACAAGTGGAACTGAGTTGAGCAGAGTCAAAACCAATCAGCAACTGACACGTAACATGAGCAAGAAATAAACTTTATTATTGAGAGTTACTGAAATTTGGGAGCCTTTAGTTGCCATAGCAAAATGTAGTGAAAATTATTATGAATTATGTATGATTAATGTCTATAACTGAAAATATGAGAAAATGCTTTCCAGAATAACAAACATACACACTAAAAGCATTGCTGAAATTTTCCTTTCCCTACATTGTGGCCAATACTTTGACATTAGCCAATTTTCTAAATTTTGCTAATTTAATAGAAGAAGGGTGATACTAAGTTATGGTTTAACTTTTAATGTTTATGATTATTAATGATGATAATATTTCTTCATGTGCTGCATTTTAAAATTTCACCTCTGTAAATCATTTTAAGTAGGAAATCAATATTATTATTATTATTTTAAAATATGGTTTGCCAGCTTTTCTATCTTCTCCTAAACAAGTCATCTTTTTCCCCCTAATTCTTGATACCTAATTAAATAGATATTGACTCTATCTCTGAATTTTCTATTCTACCACATGGGTCACTTTGTCTATTCTTGTGAAAATGCCATAATATCTTTGTTAACATAATGTGTTGTTAGCTACTAGAGAAAGTTTTCTTCTTTCTTCTTTTTTCAAAAAAAAGGTGATTCATATTAAGATCTTTAGTAGCAAGTGTAAATGTTATGGAGCTGGAAATGGCAACCCTCTCCAGTATTTTTGCCTGGAGAATCCCATGGACAGGGGAACCTGGCAGGCTACAGTCTGGGGTTGGAAGAGTTGGACACGATTTAGTGACTAAAGAGAGAAAGAGAGATAAATGTTATAATATTTAGCAAATCTCCCATGAAATTTTCTGGATTTTTATTGATATTACATTTATTTTGTAGATTAATTAGTGCAATATTGACTTTTCATAATATTATATTGATATCGCAAAGCATAAATGACAAAAATAATCTGCTGGTGTTTTCTCCAGCTTTTCCAGTTATTCAGTTCTCTTTTAATTTGTTGTTATTCCTGATAATATCTTAATGTTACCATTGGACCATTGCTTTTAGAAGGAATCGCTTTGTAGGTTGATCATTTATTTTAAAACTTTGGAAATTTCTCCTCTTTTAATTTACTGTTTTATTATCTTCCCCACAAGGCTGATGAGAGTACCATTTTCAGAAATTTATGCTTCCAGTATGGGATAATGTTATGATTCCTCTCTTTAGATCTAGTTACTTCTACTGCAAAGAAGGTTGAGGAATAAAATTCTTCCACACATGGCTAAGTTTCATGCTAAATCCCAGGTTTTCTTTCCCTTAAAAACAGAGAATAGACATTTGATGAGAACAATAATCTTTGCTGCAGCAGCTTTCTCCACTTAAAACAATGCTGTTTTTTATTTTTGAAATTTATTTTATCACTTAGCAAAAGATAATGCACAGATTTCATAAATTAGTTTTGAAATGTTGAAATATTAAAGAATGGACTCCACAGTTTCATGCTACACTGAAGGAAGAATCTAGGCTTAATTTGTTTTTCAAAAATGTAAGTTTCAGTGTTTTGTTGGGTAACGATAGAATTGCTGAAAATTAGTACTTTCTTTTTAAGCTCAATGTATATTACCCAATCCCTTCTATTTATTTTTTTTAAATTTAAGTTTTTAGTTAAAGTTTAGCTGATTTGCAGTGTTGTGTTAGTGATACATATAACTGAATCACTTTGCTGTACATGCTGTGTATGTGCTCTTCTTCAGATTCTTTTCCCTTGTAGGTTATTATAAAATATCAAGTATAGTTCTCTGTGCTATATTGGTTATCTGTTTTATATATAGTAGTGTGTATATGCTAATTCCAAAATGCTAATTTGTCTTTCCCCTAATTTTCCCCTTTGGTAACTGTAAGTTTGTATATAAGTTCCTTTGTATAATCTTTTTTTTTTCTTTGAGATTCCATATATAAGTGATATTGTCAGTATGATCATCTCTAGGTTCATCTATATTGGTGGGAATGGTGTTATTTCGCTGTTTTTTAAGGCTGAGTGATATTACATTGTCTGTGTGTGTGTGTGTGTGTGTGTGTGTGTGTGTATTCACATCTTCCTTATCCATTATTATTGCCTGGAAAATCCGGTGGATAGAGGAGCCTGGTAGGCTATAGTCCATGTGGTTGCAAAGAGTCGGACACGACTGAGCGACTTCACTTCACTTCACTTCCTTATCCATTCATCTGTTGATGCATGCTCAGGTTGCTTCTTGTGTCTTGGCTATTATTAACAGATTTTCAGTGGACTTTGGAATGTTTGTATCATTTCAGATAATGGTTTTCTTCAGATGCATGCCCAGGAATGGGATTGCAGGATCAGATAGTAGCTCTATTTTTAGTTTTCTTAGGGAACCTCCATACTGTTCTCCACAGTGACTGTACCAATTTACATTCCCACCAACAGTGTAGGAGGGCTCTTTTTCCTCCACACACTCTTCAACATTTATTATTTGTAGTGTTTTGATGATGGCGTTCTGACTGGTGAGGTGATGTCTCCTTGTGGTTTTGTTTGCCTTTTTCTGACAGTCTGTGATGTTGAACTTCTTTTCATGTGATTGTTAACCATCTGTATGTTTTCTTTGGAGATATGTCTATTTAGATCTTCTGCCTGTTTTATAGTTGGGTGTTTATTGTTTAGATATTGAATTATATGAATTATTGGTATATTTTGGAGAATAATCACTAGTGAGTCACATTATTACAAATATTTTCTCCCATTCTGTAAACTGTCTTTTTCAAATCTTAATTTATACCAAGTAGTCTTTTAAACACATAAAGCTATTTGACATGGAAAATAATAATACTCTACCAAAACAAATTCTCTAGAGGGTTTCCATGAATCCCCATTTATGGATTTGGCATTGGAGAATAAGACAATAATTATGAAATGTATTTCATTGTGATAATAAATAAAATGAAGCAAATATGTAACTGCAAAGCAACTATGGCCATCATGTGTTTTTTAGTAATGTTAGCTAACAATAATGGTATGTTTTATATAGTATTTATGTATACCTGCAGGCAATATTGAGACAATTCTTCAATTAGCTTAACAGATGTATTCCAGGAAAAAAAAATGTTTTTATGTATTTCTTTTTTAATTAAGCAGGTAGAAAAGTCACAGCAGAATTGGGGAAAAAATGATGGATTGCTACAGATATTATTTCAAGGACAATATTGGAGTGGTTATTTCAAAGAGTATCATCCTGTTAAGAGCTGAACTCTGAATTCTTTTACTTTTCTAAGATCACTTTGAAATGGAAATGATAAGAAACTTTATAATGTCTTGCCCAAATAGAAAGGTGCATAGAAATCAGAGCTGTGCTTGGCAAGAGGTAAGAGGCATTGCAAATAAAGTTGTGATGAACAAGCATAGCATGCATAATCCCAGTAGAATAATGAGAAGACAGAATAGCTAGGGATTTCAAATGGAGATATCAAGGTGGTTAAAGATACTTTTCTTTATGTGTTATCTTCTAGTATTGGCTACATAAATATTTATTCTACCTGGCTCAAAATTGATATGTACATTCCTATTTTGCTCTAGAAATGTCCCCCTAAATTCTCTACTCGATATTGTTACTTCTGTTAATTGTTTTTCAGTCACTCAGTTGTGTCTGACTCTGCAACCCCGTGGACTGCAGCAACAAGGCTTCCCTGTCCTTCACCATCTCCTGGAGCTTGAACAAACTCATGTCCATTGAGTCAGTGATGCCATCCATCCATCTTATTCTCTGTCATCCCCTTGTCCTCCTGCCTTCAGTCTTTCCCAGCATCAGAGTATTTTCCAATGAGTCATCTCTTTGCATCAGGTGGCCAAAGTATTGGACCTTCAGCTTTAGTATTAGACCTTCCAATGCATGGTCATGGTTGATTTCCTTTAGGATTGACTGATTTGATTTCCTTGCAGTTAAAGGTACTCTCAAGACTCTTCTCCAGTACCACAGTTTGAAAACATCAATTCTTCAGTGCTCAGCCATTTTTGTTGTCCAGATCTCACATCTCTACATGACTACTGGAAAAAAACCCATAGCTTTGCTTATATAGACAATTGTAGGCAAAGTTATGTCTTTGCTTTTTAATATGCTATCTAGGTTTGTCATTGCTTTTCTTCCAAGGAGCAAATGTGTTTTAATTTCATGCCTGCAGTCACAATCTGCAGTGATTTTGGAGCCCAGGAAAATAGTCTGTCACTGTTTCTATTGTTTCCCTATCTATTTGCTATGAAGTTATAGGACTGGATGCCATGATCATAGTTTTTTGAATGTCGAGTTTTAAGCCAGTTTTTTCTCTCTCCTTTTTTACTTTCATCAAGAGGCTCCTTAGTTACCCTTTGATTTCTGCCATAAGGGTGGTGTCATTTACATATCTGAGGTTATTGTTATTTCTCTCAGCAATCTTGATTCCAGTTTGCACTTCTACCAGCCTGGAATTTTGCATGATGTACTCTACATATAAGTTAAATAAGCAGGGTGAAAATATACAGCCTTGTCATACTCGTTTCCCAATTTTGAACCAGTCCATTGTTCCATGTCTGGTTCTAACTGTTGCTTCTTGACCTGCAGACAGGTTTTGCAGAAGGCAGGTAAGGTGATCTGGTATTCCCATATCTTTAAGAGTTTCCCACAGTTTGTTGTGATCCAGAGGCTCTCTGGTTCCTCTGACTTTCTAAATCCAGCTTGTACATCTGGAATTTCTTAGTTCACATACTTTTGAAGCCTAGCTTGAAGGATTTTGAGCATTACTTTGCTAGCATGTGAAATGAGTTCAATTGTGTGGTAGTTTGAACATTATTTGGCATTGCCTTTCTTTGGGATTAGAATGAAAACTGACCTTTTCCAGTCCTGTGGCCACTGCTGAGTTTTCAAACTTTGCTGACATATTGAGTGCAACACTTTAATGGCATCATCTTTTAGGATTTGAAATAGTTCAGCTGTTAATTCCATCACCTCAACTAGTTTTGTTCCTTGTGATGCATACTGAGGCATCCTTGGCTTCACACTCCAGGATCTGACTCTAGGTGAGTGATCACACCATCTGGTTATCTGGGTTATTAAGATCATTTTATATAGTTCTGTATATTCTTGCCACCTAATTATTTTAATATTAACAACACTAGTTATACTATATATTACCACAATTCTTGTATGATAAAAGTAAAATGAAACTTTTAAAGGCTACATTCATCTTTTATGTTAACTGTAATGTGCTAGAAAAAAAAGGAATAAAACATTGTATTTAACGGTGTGCTCACAAAAATTGAACAGATAGAGCAAACTGAGGTATGGTGTTGAATGTATCATCCTGAACAACACTGTACAAACACTGAACTCCAGAAAAGTTTGATCATTTTTTAAAATTTTAATTTCTGTTTACCAAAGAGCTTATAACAGGGGACTTCCTGCAATATTGACATTTGTCTTTCTTTCACTGTTATCCAGAGAGAGCAATTTTTAAAAGAGTTGAAATAGCTACTGTATATCAAACAGGAAACTGATAGTTCAGTATCTGACAGCTGAGACTGGCAGTAGGCTTCTGCTGAATACAGAGTCATCAATTTTCCCTTTTTTTCAGATGTACTCTACTCCATTTATTTTGTCAAAATCCTGTTTCCAAGCCATGAAGCTGCATAGTGTGTGTGAAGAAAAATCACGGAGCTGTTATAAACATGTCTGTGATTGTTCCTGATTAAGATTAGAGTTTCAGAAGACAGATAATCTAATCTTCACTTGTGTGTGTTAGTTACTCAGTTATGTCCAACTCCTTGCGACCTCGTGGACTGTTGCCCACCAGGCTCCTCCATCCATGGAGTTTCCCAGGCAAGAATACTGGAATGGGTTGCCATTTCCTTCTCCAGGGGATGTTCCCCACCCAGGGTTTGAACCCAGGTCTCTTACGTTGTGGGCAGGATCTACTGTGTGAGCCACCATGGAAGCCAAAAATAAGTAAACAAACCAAAAAGCATATAGAAAAATAAGTTTGCATAAATTTATAAAAATAAGTTATTTAGTCTATATCATCTTTTTCCTATGTGTAAGCTTTTCCTTTCCAGCATATAAGCACATATTTATTAACTGGCATTTTCTTACAAAATGTAATGATCTTTTTAAGAAATTCTATATGAGAGAAAGCAGATTTTTTAATAATTGCCATTTAACTGTTTTCAAATAATTAATTTGTAACTGTTTTAACTTATTGAAAGCAGATCATTGAAAGTAAGTTGAGTTCTCAAACTTAAGCTTATTTGGTCATTTTTCAGGATTCTATTAGACTTTGAAAAACTCTACAATATCCAGTTTTCAACAGGATAAACTTGAATATGAATAAGTAAATGCTCAAAAGAAACTTATTTGTAAAATTATATCTGTTACATAACTCTAATTCTATATTTTATTGTTTAAAATCATTGTGTTAATTCTAATTGGATTTTAAGGCACATGATAAAAGTATAAATTTTAAAACTTAAGCTATAGGTATTTATTATATATGTAAAGTATCTTCATAATTTTATAATAATAATATTAAATTTAGTAAATAATAAAATTTTACAGTATTTTGATAAGTTGTTTTGATAAAATATTTTTATAATTAAATTTTAAATATTTTGAATTTTAAAATTCAAACTTCAGAAAATAAGTAAATTTTCTGAATCTTACCAATGATCAGATAGAAATATTTTTTAATTTAAATTTATTTATTTTAATTGGAGGCTATTACTTTATAATATTGTATTGGTTTTGCATACATCAACATGAATCCACCATGGGTGTACATGTGTTCCCTTTCCTGAACCCCCCTCTCACCTCCTTCTGTGTACCATCCCTCTGGGTCATCCCAGTGCACCAGCCCCAAGCATCCTGTATCCTGCATTGAACCTGGACTGGTGATTTGTTTCTTATATGATAGTATACATGTTTCAATGCCATTCTCCCAAATCATCCCACCCTCTCCCTCTCCCTCAGAGTCCAAAAGACTGTTCTATACATATGTGTCACTTTTGCGGTCTTGCATACAGGGTTATCATTACCATCTTTCTAAATTCCATATATATGTGTTAATATATTGTATTTGTGTTTTTCTTTCTGGCTTACTTCACTCTGTATAATAGGCTCCAGTTTCATCTATGTCATTAGAACTGATTCAAATGTATTCTTTTTAATGGCTGAGTAATACTCCATTGTGTATATGTACCACAGCTTTCTTATCCATTTATCTGCTGATGGACATCTAGGTTGTTTCCATGTCCTGGCTATTATAAACAGTGCTGCGATGAACACTGGGGTACATGTGTCAATTTCAATTCTGGTTTCTTCCATGTGTATGCCTAGCAGTGGGATTGCTGGGTCATAAGGCAGTTCTATTTCCAGTCTTTTAAGAAATCTCCACACTGTTCTCCGTAGTGGCTGTACTAGTTTGCATTCCCACCAACAATGTAAGAGGGTTCCCTTTTCTCCACATCTTCTTAAGACTATAAAATAAAATTAGGAATGTTGGATTGATTGATAATATAGATACTTATTTACTGTAGATGGAATTTAATGTGAGGAAATGAAGCAAACTGTTGTAAAACAGATGAAGATACCAGTTAATTCATTGCTAATGCTGCTAGTTTTTTTTTTTCAATAATGCAGTCAATAGTTTTTCCTAACTGTACCAATTATTGTGACAAATTTAATCTTTGTTTTGCCATGATCTTGCCAAATTCAACCTTGATTTATAAATAAAACTATTTCTTCTTTACATGGCAAAGGTCAATTAGCTGAAATTTCATTATAAGTGACAACTTCTGGGTAAATTTATTTTAAAAGGAAGCAGTGATCTAGAGCTAATAAATCATAACATTTTTAGGAAGGCATGATAAATTATTAGTCGGTTATCATATTGGCATATTAGGAACTCTCACAGAGTTGTAATTATAAATAAGGTAGATATGATACAAATGGGTAAAATAGACCTTTTAAATCATGTAAGCCTATGATGGGCTTCCGTGATGGCTTAATCTGTAAAGAATCTTCCTGCAATGTGGGAGACCTAGGTTCAATCCCTGGGTTGGGAAGAACCCCTGGGTAGGAAATGGCAACCCCCTCCAGTATTCTTTCCTGAAGAATCCTCATGGATAGAGGAGCCTGGCAGGCTACAGTCCATGGGGTCAGAAGAGTAAGATATGACTGAGTAACTAAGCACACAAACCTATGATAACCATATTTATATTTATATATTAACTATTTAGTGTGCTTAGTATTTAAAAATCAAAATTCACTATTCTTCAGATCACCAAAACATGTAATTCAGTAGTCTACCCAGTAGGTAGAAATATAGATTAAATAAATATTTACAATTTTTTAGTAGCATAGTTTGTTAGTTATTTTTGGTATGTGCCCAGTACATTATGAGAAATGCTGGACTGGATGAAACACAAACTGGAATCAAGACTGCTAAGAGAAATAACAATAACCTCAGATATGCAGATGACACTACACTTATGGCAGAAAGTGAAGAACTAAAGAGCCTCTTGATGAAAGTGAAAGAGGAGGGTGAAAAAGTTGGCTTAAAGCTCAACATTCAGAAAACTAAGATCATGGCATCCGGTCCCATCACTTCATGGCATATAGATGGGGAAAGAGTGGAAACAGTGAGAGACTTTATTTTTTGGCCTCCAAAGTCACTGTAGATGGTAACTGCAGCCATGAAATTAAAAGACATTTGCTCCTTGGAAGAAAAGTTATGACTAACCTAGACAGCATAATAAAAAGCAGGACATTACTTTGCCAGCAAAGGTTAGTTTAGTCAAGGCTATAGGTTTCCCAGTAGTCATGTATTGATGTTAGAGTTAGACTATAAAGAAAGCTGAATGCTGAAGAATTGATGCTTTTGAACCATAGTTTTGGAGAAGACTCTTGAGAGTCCCTTGGACTTCAGGGAGATCAAAACAGTCCATCCTAAAGGAAACCAGTCCTGAATATTCATTGGAAGGACTGATGCTGAGGTTGAAGCTCCAGTAATTTGGCCACCTGATGGGAAGAAGTGACTCATTTGAAAAGACCCTGATGCTGGGAAAGATTGAAGGGAGGAGAAGAAAGGGAGGACAGAGGATGAGATGGTTGGATGGCATCACTGACTCAATGGAAATGAGTTTGAGTAAACTCTGGGAGTTGGTGATGGACAGTGAGGCCTGGCATGCTACAGTCCATGGGGTTGTAAATAGTTGGGCACGACAGAGGGACTGAACTGAACTGAACTGTGAGGAAATCAGTTTTTCCTGATTGTCCTTTTTCTCTTCTTTAAGAGGAAGGGAATTTGATTAACATGCATATGGCTGAATGGTTACAAGAATAAATGGAGTCACATTTGCCTTAGATAGTTTTGCAAATTATTTTGTACTATGAGATCAACAGGATCATAGTTTCTTGGGGACATAATCATAACTGAATAAAAGCAATAGCTCATTTTTATTAAAAATTCAAGAAATTGTAGCTATGCTTAGAATATATCACTCAAATACTCCATTCACTTTCCTTTAATGTAACTCAGGTATTTTTCTGCATCTTCTGTAACAGTTCTTCTCAAACTTTAATGTGGAAACAGATTACCTGGGGATCTTATTAAAATGCAAATTTAATATCCTGGGGTTGGGTTGGAACCCAGGACTGCATTCTAGCAAAACCCCAAGATTGCTTTCACTCAGTGAGCTTTACACACACACACACACAAACACACATGCATGAACATAGAGCATGAGAAAGAAGAATAAAAGCAAATTTCTTTCTGGGAAATTTTAAAAACTTGGGCTTGGAATCTTACTACATACATGCTTACTTTGTTAAATATCTTTAGTCCTACAGTTTTCTACAAATTTACCTTTCTTGGCACCCATATATATATATATATATATACACATACATACATATATATATATGGAATAATAACAGAAAGTATGGTGAGTTTGTGTGTGTGCCCATGTGGGTAAGAACAAGAAAGTACAGAGATAAAGAGACAAACAGAGAGAAGAGAACAAAAAGAAGATAATCATTAAAATAGTTCTGAGTTATTAACTTAAGTAGCTAATGTCAGGAATTAATATTTGCCTGTCTTGTCCTCCAGGACCACGAGCCATTGAGCCTGTGCTGCTTACACTTTCTAATTGGATAGAGTCACCTGATTTGTGCTTCCTCTGCCCTAAATGACATGAAGCATCTATGTAATAGTGGACTTTAATTTTTCCCCTGAAAGTCAGGGAGGACCAAGGGGATAGTCTTGGTGTTGTCCTCATCAATTTTGTTAGATTTCACTTAAGTCAAATTCTTAGTGTTTTTAATGTTTGTGTGTGTGTGTGTTTTAAGAGTTTCATCTGCATTCCTATTCAGGTAAAATAAAGTCTTTTACAATGATTGCATATATTATTGCTATGATTCTCTTAGTATTTTCATATCAGACCCCCACAAAGCAAGACATACTACAACATGTTTTATTAATCTTGAGAAAATATGCATTATATGATTTGTGCCCGAAGGTTATTATTTCATTTGTTAAAAAATCAACAGTAGAATATAATCCTGTAGCTTGATTTACAGTGATGTGGGATGATTTGTTGAAAGATGTTTGGACTGGTAGCACCTACAAGATGATCTAAACCTGAGGCAATATTTTTTGGGTTGGTTCCCAGACCCTCTCTATGTGGCAAACAAAATTTTATCTAGGGTGCTGTCAATATATTTTCCACTCTGGTTACTTATGAAAATTCTTTGCAATTTTGGGATTTTTTCCTATGACTGATCCTTTTATCTAATTGTATTAATCTTAGATTCTGTTTTGTATTAATAACTCTCTTGTTCTAACCAGTAAGAATGAAGATGAAAAGCCTTAGCACTTGTCCTCATAACACCATCACCTCCTGGTTTTCCTGCTGCTCTCATTAGCAAAGGGATGATTCACAGTGTTCTCACTCCAGGAAATTTCCCTCTTTCTTATCAGTGCTTTCTAATGCTAAAAAAAAAAAAAAAAGCTAAATACTTTTAAGAGACCAGGACTAATCTCACCAATCCTTTGGCGTATTTATATCAATAACCACAAAAAAAGCCCCAAACTTTTTCTCAAATCCCAGCTTTTCATGTCCTTAGGGATGCCTTCCTCATATAACACTAACAAAACCCACATTCTATTTCAGTCCCAGTATGGAAACCTTAGAACTTCCCTTGATGGCTCAGATGGTAAAGAAATCGCCTGCAATGCAGGAGACCCAGGTTCAATCCCTGAGTTGGGATGATCCCTTGGAGACAGGAACCCCAATCGGCTCCAGAATTCTTGCCTGGGAAATTCCATGGACAGAGGAGTCTGGCAGGTTCATGGGGTCACAGAGTTGGACACAACTGAGTGACTAACACTCTCACTTTCATGGAAACCTTTCCAGTTTCTGGAATGCTCCATTAGTAAATCTCTTTTATTATTATTATCCCTTCCTATTCTTGCCTTAACTGAAACCTGACTCTTCTCTAAGATTGTTGCTGCTGAACCTGTAGTTATCTCAAGTTTTGGAATCTTGTCTCCAATTCTCTCCAGTATTCTTCATTATAAATTACACATCACTTTCTCTCTCTCTCAGTTAAGATCCTTCATACTTCAAGCCCATGCTACCAACTGGTAATTGATACCCACTTTAACTCTTCAGGTCAGGAGTCCACAGGTTCTGGTGCCATGTCTTAATATTCCTTGATTATATTAGCTTTGGGTTATAGTCACTTTCTTTTAACTGCTCCTGTCTTGAAAGCTCTGGATTTCTGATAGTTCAAAAATTATCATTGAAGAAAGGAAGAAAATGGCTTCTTGTAAGTAGAAAACTGAAACACAAAAAAGAGTAACTGAAACAGAAGAAATCTATGTGCTCAAGAAAAAAAAATGCATTGGTTCTCACTTCAAGTAATCAAGGGATTGCAAAAAGTCATAAAGACTACGTATCCGTAATGGACACATGTTTTTGTCAAAAAGATGAACAAATGTAGTATGTTGGTAGTACCAAATGATGGCAAGAATGTAGAGCAAAGGGACCTTTAATATCCTGCTGGTAGCACTGTATTTCAAAAACACTGTGTTTTGTATTTTCTAACAAATACGGACATCATGCAGCCCATTACTTATGGATTTTATTTCTTAGTACTTAACCTGCAGAAATAAAAACAATTTAGCTGATAATTGCATGAACCAGAAAGTAAATGAAATCTTATCACCATGTAATTGTGGCGTATTTAGGCAGTGGAATCTCATTTCAATGAAAATGTATTATTTTCTATGGGCAGAAACACAAGTATATTTTAACAATTTTAAGTGCAGTAAGTCAGATACTAAATATGTTCTGATGCCTCCATTCATATAATGCTCAAACAGAGCAATCTAAACTATATTTTAAAGTATATATTTTTAGATCAAAAAGCTGTAAAGGGAAATATTGAAGGAAGCATTGTAAATATCAAAGTGGTGGTTGCATCTAAGAGAGACTAAAGGCATTTTCACTGGCAAAGAGTATGCAGGAAGCTTTAAAGGAATTTTCCATGTCTTTGCAACATGGGGTTTCAAATTACATAGACATTTGCTTTAAAATATTTTCTGTTGAAGTTGCATGTATGTTACTAAATATGCAGTTTATTTCAAAATATAAAAACTTTATATAAAATTTCTTTGAACCCTGCCTTGGTTTTCCATTGCAGTTAAAATAAATTGGCACAAATATAGTGTTTTAATACAATATAAATTTATCATCTACCCATTATTTGTAGTTCTGAAGCTCAGAGGCCTGAAATCACTTTCGTTGAGCTGTTTGTGGTGTCCATGGGCTGTGTTGCTTCTGGAAGTTTAGCAGAACCCATTTTCTTGTCTTTTCCAGTTTACAGGACTTCCTGCATTCATTTTCATATTTTTCTGCTTTGACTACACCATGAGACAGTATGCAGGATCTTAGTTCCCTGACCAGAGACTGAACCTGTTCCCCCTGCATTGGGAAAAGGAGAATTCCAGAGAATAGCAAGGAGACATAAGGATTTCTTAAATGGAATACAATGAGGTATTCGAAATGAAGCTAATATGTCCACATTTAATTCTCATTTTTCCTACCCTCCTCACACTTGTTCTGAGTCAGGTTTTAAATGACAACTCTACAATATTTCAACCCAGAAAACTTGTAATTACCCCTGACTCTTCCCTTTCACTTAAAAAAACAAATATTATTTTTCCTTGCATCACACAAACTATAGAAGTAAATGTAGCTTGCATCAGTTCACTGGTCAAAGATGCCAGTCTGTCTCTCCTTGTATTTTCCCTCACACAAAGTGTGGCTTTATTCCTCACGCTTGTTACTTTTTGTTCATAGTATGACTGCTTCTACTCACAAAACAAACAAACAAACCCTTCCCTCTTTATGGGAGGGAAAATGGAAAGAAAGAACACCTCCTTAATAGTCTCCTTTAAGAAGTATGTATGTCTCAAGGGTCAGAGTTTCTCACATGGCCCCTGGACTCCTAAACACTGAAGTAGCAAGTGCCCACAGTCATCACAGTAGAGATCAGTGTTCAGCAAAAGTGTTGATTTCACTAAATTCTTCAGTTTCTATTTCAGTGAAAAATACAGTGAAGCATAAATGAACAAAAAAGATCTCGAGTTAAAAGAAATTATTTTTTGACATATTCAGCAATTTTCACTAATATGCAAAGTCACTGATGGTTGACCTTGAGTGACAGAAAGAAAGATAGATTTTTAGTCCTAATATTTGCTCAACATATTCCTGTAAGGAATATCTAGGTAATACCATATTGCTGGAAATATGACAGATGTTAGTCCACAAGGACAATTTTTTTAAACTTTTTATTTTGTATTAAAGTAAGCTGATTAACAGTGTTATAATTACTTCATGGGAAATAGATGGAGAAACAGTGGGAAGAGTGACACACTTTATTTTTGGGGCTCCAAAATCACTGCAGATGGTGACTGCAGTCATGAAATTAAAAGATACTTGCTCCTTGGAAGAAAAGTTGTGACCAACCTAGATAGCATATTAAAAAAGCAGAGACAGTACTTTGCCAACAAAGGTCCATCTAGTAAAGCCTATGGTTTTTCCAGTAGTCATGTATGGTTGTGAAAGTTGGACTATAAAGAAATCTGAGCACCAAAGAATTGATGCTTTTGAACTGTGGTGTTGGAGAAGACTCTTGAGAGTCCCTTGGACTGCAAGGGGATCCCAGTCCATCCTAAAGGAAATCAGTCCTGAATATTCATTGGAAGGACTGATGCTGAAGCTGAAACTCCAATACTTTGGCCACCTGATGGGAAAAACTGACTCATTTGAAAAGACCCTGATGCTGGGAAAGATTGAAAGTGGGAGAAGAAGGGGATGACAGAGGTTGAGATGGTTGGATGGCACCACTGAGTCAGTGGACATGAGTTTGAGTAAACTCCAGGGATTGCTTATGGACAGGGAGGCCTGGAGTTGGCTGTAGTCCATGGAGTTTCATAGAGTCGGACACAACTGAGCGACTGAACTGAACTGAACTGAATTGCTTCAGGTGAATAGCGAAGGGACTCAGTCATACATATACATGCATCCATTTTCCCCCAGACTCCCCTTGCAACCAGGCTGCCACACAATATTGAGCAAAGTTCCCTGTGCCCTACAGTAGGTCCTTGTTGGATATCCATTGTAAGTACAGCAATGTGTACATGTCCGTCCCAAACTTCCTAATTATCCTTTCCTTCAGCAACCATAATTTTTTTCTCTGTGTGTCTCTTTCTGTTTTCTAAGTTCACTTGTATCATTTCTTTTCAGATGTGAGGCATGTCATAAAATATTTCTCCTTCTGTCTGACTGTATCAGCATGATGATCTCTAGGTTCTCCCATGTTGCTGCAATGGTGTCATTTCATTCTTTATAATGGTTGAATCACATTACACTGTATAAATGTATCATATCTTCTTTCTTCAGTCCCACGAGGACAATCTTAATGAAAGACAAGAGGTGTTCAAATAAAACTGTGACCACTTTAGCAAAGGGAAAAAAATTAGCATCTATTTTTGGCACATTATTAGGTTCAAGTTGGAAGTGGTGTCATGAAACACCAAGTCCCCATGAGGCAGAGAAACCATCAGTATATTAAGTTTAGGATGTGACTAAGTTCAACAAAACTGGGTGACCAATAATGCTTTAGCCTGTCTTTTTAGAGAAAGAGTGAGCATGTTTTCTTTTGTAATATCAAAATGTAAATTACACTATGCGGTATGGTATTGTTGCTGTAGTTTTTGAAGATTGGATTACAAGATGCCTTGAATGTTGTTCATTTAAATTGGCCATTGTGAATTTGATGGGAATGTACTCCTCTCCTTTCCAGCTTACTTCTAGTGAACTTGGTGTCACATAGAGGATGAAAATCTAAAAACTACATATCTTGGATTCTTTCCAACTGGAGTCCTTGATACAAATTGGGTTTTATCACTAAGATGCAGCAGTTGAACTTTGGGGAGACAGAAACATCAATTTCCTATTGGTTTTTTCCCATATTGCTGGATAGTGCTGTATTCACTATTTCACATTCTTGTAGGAGTCACTGCGTGGTGGTGATGACAGTGTCATACAATGGCTTACTAATCTCTGGAGACCAACCACACAAAGGCATGAACTATTTTCACAAGAGTCCCAATTGAAGACTTTGGAGAACATTCCTTCAGTGTTTTCTGTAGTTTTATAAGCACTTGTATTAAATGTCTTTTGCTCCTTAATATGCTTTGCATGGTTTTGGTTTCAGGCACTGAACCCTGACTGATCTAGTTAAATATGCATGTTAACATTACAAACTTAATGACTGCAGAATATAAACAGAATGTATATGTTTCAAGGCAAGTGATGTTAAAAATAAAACAAGTAAAGCGGCTCAGAGAAAAGAAAACAAGAAAACAGGAAGATGTGGGAAACATAAGACAAATAGGAAGTTCAAAATTTGGATAGAAAAAAGTCCTAAATATAATACTATTGAAAATAATGGTAAATGTATAGAATTTAAATTTACTAAGTTTTTTTTTAATTTTTTATTGTTTTATTTTACTTTACTGTATTGGTTTTGCCATACATTGACATGAATTTGCCATAGGTGTACATGAGTTCCCAATCCTGAATCCCCCCCCACCTCCCTCCCCATAACATCTCTCTGGGTCATACCAGTGCACCAGCCCCAGGCATCCTGTATCCTGCATCAAACCTGGACTGGTGATTCATTTCTTATATGATAGTATACATGTTTCAATGCCATTCTCCCAAATCATCCCACCCTCTCCCTCTCCCACAGAGTCCAAAAGACTGTACTATACACCTGTGTCTCTTTTGCTGTCTTGCGTAAAGGTTTATCATTACCATCTTTCTAAATTCCATATATATGTTAGTATACTGTATTGGTGTTTTTCTTTTTGGCTTACCTCACTGTATAATAGGTTGCAGTTTCATCCACCTCATTAGAACTAATTCAAATGTATTCTTTTTAATGGCTGAGTAATACTCCATCATGTATATGTACCACAGCTTTCTTATCCGTTCATCTGCTGATGGACATCTAGGTTGTTTCCATGTCCTGACTATTATAAACAGTGCTGCAATGAACATTGGGGTACATGTGTCTATTTCAATTCTGGTTTCCTCGGTGTGTATGCCCAGCAGTGGGATTGCTGGGTCATAAGGCAGTTCTATTTCCAGTTTTCTAAGGAATCTCCACACTGTTCTCCATAGTGGCTGTTGCTGCTGCTGCTAAGTCGCTTCAGTCGTGTCCGACTCTGTGCGACCCCATAGACGGCAGCCCACCAGGCTCCACCGTCCCTGGGATTCTCCAGGCAAGAACACTGGAGTGGGTTGCCATTTCCTTCTCCAATGCATGAAAGTGAAAAGTGAAAGTGAAGTCACTGAGTCGTATCCAACTCTCAGCGACCCCATGGACTGCAGCCCACCAGGCTCCTCCGTCCATGGGAGTTTCCAGGCAACAGTACTGGAGTGGAGTGCCACTGCCTTCTCCGATAGTGGCTGTACTAGTTTGCATTCCTACCAACAGTGGAAGAGGGTTCCCTTTTCTCCACATCCTCTCCAGCATTTATTGCTTGTTGACTTTTGGATCACAGCCATTCTGACTGATGTGAAATGGTACCTCAGTTTGGTCTTGATTTGCATTTCTCTGATAATGAGTGATGTTGAGCATCTTTTCATGTGTTTGTTAGCCATCCGTATGTCTTCTTTGGAGAAATGTCTATTTAGTCCTTTGGCCCAGTTTTTGATTGGATCATTTATTTTTCTGGACTTGAGCTGTATAAGTTGCTTGTATATTTTTGAGATTAGATGTTTGTCAGTTGCTTCATTTGCTATTATTTTCTCCCATTCAGAAGGCTGTCTTTTCACCTTGCTTATAGTTTCCTTTGTTGTGCAGAAGCTTTTAATTTTAATTAGATCCCATTTGTTTATTTTTGCTTTTATTTCCAGTATTCTGGGAGGTGGATCATAGAAGATCCTGCTGTGATGTATGTCGGAGAGTGTTTTGCCTATGTTCTTTTCTAGGAGTTTTATAGTTTCTGGCAACTAAATTTACTAAGTTTCCATTGACAGAATAGATTAAGGACAACCCAGCTACATGCTGTTTATAAAAATATGGCTAAACATAAAATGAAAACTATGTGTCTTAAAACTATGAACAAAATGTATCACATAAGCACCAACCAAATGAAAATTTGTAAGGCTGATATTTTATGATCCTAATAACATATATTCAGTATATATAGACACTTCCCTAGTGGTCCAGTGGTTAAGAATCCACCTCCCAATGCAGGGGATGTGGGTTTGATCCCTGGTTGGGGAACTAAGATCTCAGAGGGCAACTAGAGAGCCCATGTGCCACAACTACTAAGCCTGCACACTCTAGAGCACATACTCTGCAAAAAGAGAAAGCCCATGCTCTGCAATGGCCAATAATACATGTATTTGTCTTCAGTTCAGCTCAGTCACTCTGTTGTGTCCGACTCTTTGTGACCAAATGGAATGCAGCCAAATGTCAGGAATGTGACCAAATGTCAGGCCTCCCTGTCCATCACCAACTCCCAGAGTTTACCCAAAATCATGTCTATTGAGTTGATGATGCCATTCAACCATCTCATCCTCTATTGTCCCCTTCTCCTCCTGTTATCAATCTTCCCAGCATCAAGGTATTTTCAAATGAGTCAGCTCCTTGCATCAGTTGGCCAAAATATTGGAGTTTCAGCTTCAGCACCAATCCTTCCAATGAATATTCAGGACTGCTTTCCTTTAGGATTGACTGGTTTGATCTCCTTGCAGTCCAGGGAATTCTCAAGAGTCTTCTCCAACACCACAGTTTAAAAGCATCAATTCTTCAGCACTCAGCTTTCTTTATAGTCCAACTCTCACATCCATACATGACTACTGGAAAAACTGTAGCCTTGACTAGATGGAACTTTTTTGGCAAAGTAATGTCTCTGCTTTTTAATATGCTGTCTAGGTTGGCCATAATTTTTCTTCCAAGGAGTAAGTGTCTTTTAATTTCTTGGCTGAGTCACCATATGCAGTGATTTTTAGAGCCCCCCCAAATAAAGTCTGTCACTGTTTCCACTGGTTACCCATCTATTTTCCATGAAGTGATGGGATCAGATGCCATGATCTTTGTTTTCTGAATGTTGACCTTTAAGCCAACTTTTTCACTCTCCTCTTTCACTTTCATTAGGAAGCTCTTTAGTTTTTCTTTGCTTTCTACCATAAGGGTGGTGTCATCTGCATATCTAAGGTTATTGATATTTCTCTTAGCAATCTTGATTCCAGCTTGTGCTTCATCCAGCCCAATGTTTCTCATGATGTACTCTGCATGTAAGTTAAATAAGCAGAGTGACAAAGCCTTGATGTACTCCTTTTCCTATTTGGAACCAGTCTGTTGTTCCATGTCCAGTTCTAACTGTTGCTTCCTGACCTGCATATAGGTTTCTCAAGAGGCAGGTCAGGTGGTCTGGGATTCCCATCACTTTCAGAATCTTTCAGAGTTTGTTGTGATCCACACAGTCAAAGGCCTTGGCATAGTCAATAAAGCAGAAATAGATGTTTTTCTGGAACTCTTGCTTTTTCCATGATCTAGCAGATGTTGGCCATTTGATCTCTAGTTCCTCTGCCTTTTGTAAAACCAGCTTGAACATCTGGAATTTCACAGTTCTGTACTGTTGAAGCCTGGCTTGGAGAATTTTGAGCATTACTTTATTCCTAAGGCCACTTGACTTCACATTCAATGATGTCTGGCTCTAGGTGAGTGATTACACCATTGCGATTATCTGGTTCATGAATGTCTTTTTTGTACAATTGTTCTGTGTATTCTTGCCACCTCTTCTTAATATCTTCTGCTACTGTTAGGTCCACACCATTTCTGTCCTTTATTGAGCCAATCTTTCCATGTATTTGTATTAAATATAAAAAATATGTGTGTGTGTGTGTATATATATACACACACACACACACACACACACCCCACACACATATTGAAAACTGATGGCCATATATTAAGATATTAAGAAGCACAAATATAGCTTGAGGGATTTGAAAATAATTTTCACAAATAATTAACCTCTTTGGTAAACCTCCTATCATGTGCACAAAAATAGCCACAAACACCATATAAATCAGCATAATGGAAATGATTTAATGAGAAGATATGGAATCCTAAGCTCAACAATAGCAGAAAATACATTTTTAAAACACTTTTGATAAATTTAAAGAAGTTTGAGTAAGTCATAAATATAGTCATAAAATTCCTAGCACCACCACTCCCCCAAATACCCAAATCCTTAAGTAACAGGCAGAGTTCAGTGTGTTTAAGTTGCAGGTGTGTATTTGACTTTATTCTTTAACTTTGTGTAGCCAGTTGTCCCAACATTATTTGTTAAAGAGTCTGTTCTTTCACCTCTGAGTAGTCTTACCACAACTGTCCAGTGTCAGCTGACAGTAGATATTTAGGTTTATTTTTGTATTACTAATCCGACTCCATTGATCTATATGCCTGTCCTTGTGCCAGTACCAAGCTGTCTTTGACCGTTGTTTCATAGTTAAGTTTGAATGGACAGGAAGTATATGTCCTTCTGCTTTTTCAAGATTGCCTTGGCTATTCTGGCTTCATAAGAATTTTAAAATCAGCTTGCTAATTTCTGTAAAAGTGTTAGCTGGAATTTGGACAGGGACTGTGTACATCTGTAGATCAGGGTGAAGAATGTTGGCAATTTTATTAAGCCTTCTGATCCATAAACATGGAATGTTTTCCCAGTTTCTTAGTTTTCCTGTAATTTATCTCAACAAGGCTTTGAAGTTTCCAAAGAATGTTTTATACTCCTTTCTTAAAATGTGTTTATAAGTTGTTTTTTTCATGCTATTGCAAATAGAGTTGCAATTATATAAAAATCAATTCGTTTTATGTATTAATCTTGTATCCTGCAAATCTGCTGAACTTTATTCATTCTATTAGCTTTTTTTTTTTTAGTGGAATTCTTAAAATGTTCTATATACAAGAGAAGTAATATATAAATAGAATTACTACTGTCTTTCCAATATGAATGTCTTTGATTTCTGCCTCTTGTCTAATTGCTCTGAGTAGAACATCCAGTACAATGTTGAAAACAAGCAATGACAGTTAGCATTGTTCTTGTGCTTCCTAACTTAGGTGGAAAGTGTCCAAGTTTTACCACTACGTTTGGTGGTAGGTGTATGTTTCCACATCAAAGGGTTTGAGGCCTTTTATCATGTTGAGGAAATTCCTTTTGATTCCTAGTTTGTTGACAGATTTTATCAAGAAACTGCATTGAATTTTCTCAAATGCCTTTACTGAAATTATCAGAATAATCATGAGTTTTTTAGCTTATAGATAGCATTGTTTAGGTGTTAAGCTAACTTTGCATTCCTGGGATAACTCACTTGGTTCTGGCAAATATGTTTTTCTGTATGTTGCTAAATTTATAAAAGTCTCAATTCCAAATATAACAGTAGTGCTCTATAAGAAGGATTTAATTTTTCTTCTAAAAGTAAAAATGCTGATTCACAATATTACTGATGTTGTATTTCACTCTTCTATTTCACTGGAAGAGCATTAGATATATTCATTGCAAAACTATAATCACTAATGTTCATGTAACAATAGCAGACCACCTGACCTGCCTCTTGAGAAACCTATATGCAGCTCAGGAAGCAACAGTTAGAACTGGACATGGAACAACAGACTGGTTCCAAATAGGAAAAGGAGTACAGTCACGGCTGTCTATTGTCCCCCTGCTTATTTAATTTCTATGCAGAGTGCATCATGAGAAACGCTGGACTGGAAGAAACACAAGCTAGAATCAAGATTGCCGGGAGAAATATCAATAACCTCAGATATGCAGATGACACCATCCTTATGACAGAAAGTGAAGAGGAACTAAAAAGCCTCTTGATGAAAGTGAAAGAGGAGAGTGAAAAAGTTGGCTTAAAGCTCAACATTCCAAAAACGAAGATCATGGCATCGGGTCCCATCACTTCATGGAATAATAGATGAGGAAACAATGGAAACAGTGTCAGACTTTATTTTTTGGGGCTCCAAAATCACTGCAGATGATGACTGCAGCCATGAAATTAAAAGATGGCTTACTCTTTGGAAGGAAAGTTATGACCAACTCCAGAAAAATAAATGACCCAATCAAAAAATGGGCCAAAGAACTAAATAGACACTTCTCCAAAGAAGACATACGAATGACTAACAAACACATGAAAAGATGCTCAACATCACTCATTATCAGAGAAATGCAAATCAAAACCACAATGAGGTACCATTTCACACCAGTCAGAATGGCTGCGATGCAAAAGTCAACAAGCAATAAATGCTGGAGAGGGTGTGGAGAAAAGGGAACCCTCTTACACTGTTGGTGGGAATGCAAATTAGTACAGCCACTATGGAGAACAGTGTGGAGATTCCTTAAAAAATTGCAAATAGAACTGCCTTATGATCCAGCGATCCCACTGCTGGGCATACACACCGAGGAAACCAGAATTGAAAGAGACACGTGTAAAAAACCACAATGAGGTATGATTTCACACCAGTCAGAATGGCTGCGATCCAAAAGTCAACAAGCAATAAATGCTGGAGAGGGTGTGGAGAAAAGGGAACCCTCTTACACTGTTGGTGGGAATGCAAATTAGTACAGCCACTATGGAGAACAGTGTGGAGATTCCTTAAAAAATTGCAAATAGAAATGCCTTATGATCCAGCGTGAATTTTTTTTTTGAATAATAAAGACACAGCAAGACCCCATACATCATCCAGTAGAAGCACGTAAAACTATGAAAATTGGTTCAAGTCAACAAAAGATTTCTCATTCTTGAAGTATGGTAACAAGACAGAAAAGAAGGGGTTCTAAATGGGATTCACAGACCCCATGGAGTTCAGAGATGGGCTTCAGGAGACCTCAAGATTTCATGTACAACACCGTGTTCTAGGGGAAGAATGAGCCAGAACTCCGCAAGAGTTAAGAATACTGGTTTAGTTGACTCAAGCTAGAGTTCTCAAGGTAACAGTGATTCACATGCTTTCTTCTGCCTCTTTTATGTTTGTTTACATGATTCTCTCTTCATTCCTTGTTTTCCCTAGTGTGTATCAAGACTACTGTAATGGCATTCAGGGCCTCTTATGTGAGTTTGTTGAGGGCAAAGTAAATGACAGTGTTGAATAAATATTAAATAGAGTTATTAGCATTGTTCTGATCACAGTATCTTCAGAAAAGAAAAAGAACAAAAAGCAACACATTTCCCTTTTCACTTTATTAAGGACATAGGAAAATGGGGCTGGGCATGCTTCCGTGTTTAGACACACATCTACAGAGGTGGCCAGGGGACAAGACAATAGAATAGACGTGGAATTGAGAATGAGGTGAAAGTAGAATGGCAAACTGTTAATAGTCTAGAAAATGCTAGTGGTAAAGTAGCACAAAGTAACGATTCGTGACTCTGAGGAATGTCTCTAGTTACCCATTATTTTATGAGGCCTCCAAGCCCGGCTTCCAGTTTGGGAACACAGTGGAGAGTCAATTTTTAAAATACTCATGTACAACACTGCTCTATTTAACATAGATAACCAACAAGGACCTACTGTGTAGCACAGGGAACTCTGCTTAATGTTATGGGGCAGACTAAGTGGGAGGGGAATTTGGGGGCAAATGGATACATGCATATGTATGGCTGAGTCCCTTTGCTGTTCACCTGAAACTTACAACATTGTTAATAGCTATACTCCAGTATAAGATAAAAACTTAAAATACTCATGTACACTAAAAATAATAAATCAGAGAACTCGAACCAAGGATGAAGGTAAATGAAATCCCAATCCCAGTAAACATTAAGGAAAAAAAGAGATTGATTACTCTAAGTTTTTGTTGAACCATGATTAGAATTGGACCTTTAGGGAATTCCCTGGCGGTTCAGTGAGTAGGATTCCATGCTTTCACTGCTGAGAACACGGGTTCCATTCCTGGTAGGGGAACTAAGATCCCACAAGCTGCTTGGCATGGCCAAGAAAGAAAGAGGAAATGAACCTTCAGAAAATGGTTTTCTAGAATATTTTCAAATGCTAATTGGCTTGAACATCACTAATCTGTCCAGGAAAAAAAATCTGCAAAACAAAACCAAACTTACACTAAAATAAAGTATGTACTAGTTTTATCCTGAGCTGAACTATATGAAAAAGTGGTTCACCACATATCTGAGGAAGTTAACCAGCTTTCTGGTGCAGTAAATTTGTGTTCTTTGATGGTAAGCATTGCAGCTTTGGCAATGGAACTCATGATCTGGCTGACGTGTGATGTGTGTGTGTCTGTCACTCGCTCAGTCGTGTCTGACTCTTTGCGACCCCGTGGACTGTATCCCACAAGGTTCCTCCATCTAAGGGATTTTCCAGGCAAGAATACTGGAGTGGGTTGCCGTTTCTTTCTCCAGGGGATCTTCCCAACCCAGGGATTGAACTCAGGTCTCTCACATTGCAGGCAGACTCTTTACCATCTGAACCACCAGGGAAACCCTAAGCCACCTGTGAAAGCTGACGTGTGATGCACTAAATAATTGCTCAGTAATTTAAGGGGAATGAAAGCAAATCAAGATCCAGTTTTCTCTGACATTTATGGATGAAATCTTCCCCTTAATAAGGCACAGGGAAATGATCCATAGATTGTTATATATGACAGCAAGGTTTTTGAAAATTTAGATACTGGTGACAAAAGCATAGAGATTTTGGAAACTGATTTTAGAATGTTCTTGAAAATGCTAAGTTGATGACTGTTTTTAGTGATAGCGTTCAGTGCAAATTTGAAACCTTTAAAATCAAAGTAATAAAAGCCAAATTACATTCTTTATTTAAAAACAACTATATAGTTTTAGATGTGGCAAAATAGCTTATTAAACACTTGTCTAAGAAATATCAAGGTTGAATTACAAACAAGAGATGAAAAAAGGAGCTTCTTGATAGCTTCTTGCTCAGATAACTGCTCTGTAAATCGGAAATGAATGAACACTTTTTGATTTGCTAATGTCCTAAAAATGCACAAAGTACTATCAGTTAAAAGCTGTATGCAATGTCTTGGTTGCTTTTACTGTAAATAATGAATAATGTTTCTTAAAACACATTCAATTAATGTGGACATGAGGTTAGCTGAACAGGAGGTTGCCATGTAGCTGGATTGTGGGAAAAGGAGATAACAAAGAGAAGGCTCTGCTAGAATTACAGTAACATTTCAGGATGTACTAATGTGCATATCTCTTCCACAGATAATTAAGCAGTCATTTAAAAAATGAATAATCTTGGTGAATGGTTTTGGTTTACATCTCAGAAAATTAGACATCAGAAAAATCACAAAATAAGCAGTATTATTTAATATGCCTCATTTCTGCTCTGGAGGGGCTGGTTGAGCTAATGCAACTCTTGTCCATTGTTGAGGGCTCCACTAAGCAAGTTTGTTCCTTGTTATCTTAGGAGTGATATCTTAGAAAAATGACCTTTTAAATGGTCATCTCTGTGTCTCAACTTGTTTCTTTATTTCTCTTCCACTGACAACTATCTATACTTTCCTTACATAATAAGAAATGTTAAGGAACTCCCCAGATGGAGTTCTTGAGGCTTAAAGGGGAGCCAGTTTCAATAGTGGTACACTTGTCTGTCCTTTAAATAAAACCTGTAGTATAATTGTTTATATTTTTAATAAAAAATAGAAGCTCTTCAGAAATAACTTCTATCACACCTAAGTACTGGAGCATTATGGCTATTTCATGTTAGACCCCAACAGGCCTAACGGTTGAGGCCTGAGCTAGTTATAGAGACTGCTGCCATATGAGACAGGGACATTATAGCCAATGAAAAGGGCTTGAGGGAGCTTCCTCCTTGTTTTGTGAAGGTGAGTTTAAGGAATCCTTACCTAACCAGTGAATTGTTCACAATTTGTGTCTCCATCCTAAAATGCCCACGATACTTAGGTTTTCAGTGAATCTGGTTGTTTTAGCTTCCCAATTCTGTCTAACAAAAGAATAGACACTTTAGCTACTTATTCAGACCAGCTGTACCAAATGCCAGGAAACTGTCTGAGCTCCATGCCAAAATTGGGATTTCATGGAACTTTCTCTAATTGTAAGTGTAGTACTGCTGGGTCTATTTCCCTTCTGTGAGTGTTGTGTGTGTGTGTGTGTGTGTGGTTTGTTTTTTTTTAAAGAGCAGCCATGTTTAATATTGTGAAATACGACGCATCTCCTCCTCTCCCAGCCTCTAGAACAGTGATAAATTTCAGAGCACGCTCAGCAGAATTGGATTGTATTATGCACAGTACACATGTTCATCACCAAAACGGAACTCGCCAGAATGGATGCAAGTAGAATGAATTGCTGAGACTTCAAAATTCTAGTTCCTCACAACTGATTTTATTAGCCAACATATACCGAAGACGGGGGCAAAAGACGCGTCAGTCCCGCGGTTTTCCTCCACCACTGGAGCCCTGTGCTGCTGTCGACCGTGGTTTTCCAGGCTTTTGATTAAGCCTTGCCTGTCGTGTGCTGCTGCAACATCAAAGTGACCGCTTTGCACCCTGTCACCTCCTCTGGCAGGCAGCCGTCCTGGTCTCGGAGCGTGGGGTCGGCCCCGGACTGGAGCAGCAGCTCCACAATGTCCAAAAACTCACAGGCAGCAGCTGATGGGGAAATCGACAAATGTGGAGACCAGGTTACTGTGAGACAAAGAGAAACCACTACACTTCAGCAGGAAAGGCAAGTGCTGAGCAATAAGAAATCCTGAAAAACGAGCAATGTGACAGACTGGGGGTGATCAGGCCTTGGAATGAAACAGTGCTGTGACAGTGGATTTGCTGCTGTTCAGAAAATCAAATTTACCCCTGTGTTTGCCCAGAAGCTGACAGTCAGACATTTTTTTTTTTAATTGTGAGGCTTTTAGACTCTATTCTTCAGGATGGAAATGAAGGGAAGGAACAAACACTAGTTGAGGTATTTCTTTTACTTTCATCAAAATAATGATATGTTTGTAAGCAAAGTCAGAAGGCTAAAAACACTGTAAATGTCGAAGAAGAAACTTCTGTCTTTGAAGAGGGAGTAAGTGGGTAACTGAACTTTAAAATTAGTTAAACAAAAACAAAAACAGTGGGCTAGTGATCAGACCATCTCTCTACAGAAAACAAACCAAAGGCACAATCACACAAGGTGTGTGAAGAGGAAAAGGACCCACAGACATCAAAACTTATCATGAAGATGGTACAGTATTGCCTCCAGACCGAAAGGCTATAAGAGAGCCATCCATTCTTGTGCGCATGTAGGGAAACTTGATTTATGACAATGCTGGCATCGAAGATCAGGGAGGAAACAAAGCTCCATTAAGTTGTAAGGCACCGAGACAACTAGGCTAACGGCAGAAATGGCATTTCACAGAGGATCAAACATAAGTGGCAATAAACGTATGAAAAGATGAGCAACCACATTAGTAATCATGGAAATAAAAAATTTCATACCCACTAGATAGCTGAAAACCAAAAACTGAGACAATACCAAGCATAGGGCAGGCCTGGACCAAGGGGAGCTCCACTCTGGACTGTGGGGAGTGTACACCGTGCCTCACTTTGGACAACCAGTTGGCATTACATGTTAAACCTAAACAAATGCCCACCATTGGACACAACATTTCTACTCCTAGTTATATACCCTTCAGAAACCTTTGTGTATGTTCTCCAGGACATACCTGCAAGAATGGACATACAGTAGCCCTATCTGTGAAAGACCCCAAATGCAAACAACCCAAATACCCATTGAGAATAACATGTAAAAATAAAATACTGTTTACATAGACAATGAAATCCCCACACAACAAGGCAAACTAATGAACTACAGTTTCACATGACATGAGTTCATCTCCAGGTCTTAAGGTTGAAGGAAAAACAGCAAGTCAGAAGAACACACACAGTATGTTTCCACTTAAAATTTTCAAAGCAGACAAAACTGAACACCATTGTTAAGAGACACAGATCTGTAATGAAACTATGAGGGAAAACAGTGATATAAAGTTTGAGTGTTAATCTGGGGGCCCTGTAGGGAAGTCCATGTAATTGGATAGGCATACATGGGGTTTTAAAGATATCAGCAGTGTTCACTTTTTTTTTCACTTGCTTAAACTATGTAGTAGGTACAATTTTTTAAAGCTACATTTAAAAATTTTCATACTATTTTATACACAATTCTCTAGTGTGATATATTACACAATGGCAACAACAAACGGTTTTAAAACAACGGGAGAGCAAGAAGGGTAAGGGGTTTGATTCAATGAGTGTTTTATTGAATACATACGATACCAGTTCTATCAAAGATACAGATAAGACTCCTGCTCTGAGGAATTTAGAAGGATGACTATAACAAACACTATGGCAGGCAGGGACACACACACACACACACACACACACACACACACACGTGACAGGTGAGGAAGGTGGAAGAGAGGAGAAGGAAGTTGAAGGATCAAGAAAAACACACAAGTAGGTGGTATGAATGCTGAGCTTCGAGGACGGAGGGAAATCCCAGGTAAACTGAGAAGGAAAGGCATTGCAGAGTGAGAAAACAGCATTAACGGAAGGAGGAGAGGATGGGGAATGCTGAGGGAACTGTCTGCTGGCCCGGAGAAGCAATACAGAGAGTCTAAAGCAGAGAGTCTGGATTTAAGTCAAATTATACAAAGCCTTGAACGCCACACTGAGAAGTTTGGCACTTACGCGGAGAGGAGTAGCATAATCTCAGCTCTGAGTTAGGGTGATAATTCTGGAGTGACCTGGAGAACCTAAATATCTGTGGCAGGCAGAACAGTTAAGGAGACTGTGGTAGTCCCTTCAGTTCAGTTCAGTTCAGTTGCTCAGTCATGTCCAACTCTTTTCGACCCCGTGAATTGCAGCACGCCAGGCCTCCCTGTCCATCACCAACTCCCAGAGTTCACCCAAACTCATGTCCATCGAATCAGTGAGGCCATCCAGCCATCTCATCCTCTGTCATCCCCTTCTCCTCCTGCCCCCAATCCCTCCCAGCATCAGTCTTTTCCAATGAGTCAGCTCTTCGCATGAGGTGGCCAAAGTATTGGAGTTTCAGCTTTAGCATCAGTCCTTCCAAAGAACACCCAGGACTGATCTCCTTTAGAATGGACTGGTTGGATTTCCTTGCAGTCCAAGGGAACTTTAGGGTGCTTGAAATTAGCTAGTGTGGCAGGAGTATAATGAAAGTACTGAATTTGAGAGCCACTGAAATTCAGGAAGGACACAGCAAAATACAGATGTACTTCAAAAAAAAAAGTTTGTGAATGATAAATTTAATAATTAATGAGGTTGATATAATGTTATATATGTAGATACCTAGTTAAAAATTTAACTATTTACATTTTTGGGTTTTTTTCTGGAGTGAAAATATTTTGTTTCAGATTTCAAGTATTTTTATAGACTTTTAAAAAGTTCTTAGGCCCAAGACCTGTCATCATAATGCTTACTCAATGAAACAGTCTGAATACTTCTATGCTTGGTAGATAAGGAAAATTACTGATAAATTTGATTATATAGAAACCTAAAACTGATAAATTTGAACACATGAAAATTTAAAACAGCTATAGCACACACACATGAAACTTTGATATACAAAAATAAACCATAAACTGGGAAACACCGACCTATATAATACAGACAAGAGCTAATGTCCTTAATATTAAAAAAAAAACAAACAACTTTGAACAAATCAATCCAAGAGAACAATGGGCAAAAGAATTAGAAGGATCAAGAAGACACCTATGTTTCTAGTCTGGGAGAATGCACAGATGTGGCTGACATCTCTAAAATAAGGAATCAAAAGAAGGAAGAGAAGCAGTTTTTGGAGAGAAACAGAAGCAGAAAATTATTGAGCGGGAGAAATAATATTGGTTTGGGACATGATAAATATGTGGTGTTGGGAGATGTCTATATTAAGGTCAGACAAGAAGGCAAAATTTGAATATGAAAAAAGAAACCAACAACCCACCCACCCCATACACACTGCTACCTCCATTTTTTGGAATTTGGAAAAGACCCTGATCCTGGAAAAGACTGAGGGCGGGAGGAGAAGGGGGCGACAGAGGATGACATGGTTGGATGGCATCACTGATTCAATGGACATGAGTTTGCGCAAACTGGGAGACAGTGAAGGACAGGGAAGCCTGGCGTACTGCACTGCATGGGGTTGCAAAGAGTCGGCCACGACTCATGAACAACAGTCTCCGTTTTCATCGTACTGTGTGACTTTCTGAAGATGCATGTTTTTGGATCAGGATTTTTAGCAATTTTTCTGAATACCCTGCTACATGTTTATATTACATGACTTGCTTGGCCAAAGAGTTACCTACCTAAGGTGGTTTCCCTTACCATGCTAGAGAAATACTTTTGAAAGAGACAGTGTCCTTACCAATAGACACATTTATGTGTCTGGGAAATAAAAAGCTTTAGAGGCAAAGATTGTTAATGCCAGTTTTAAATTTTTTACCTGTATTTTTTACTACAATTTACATTCATCCACTTTGGTGTTTGTTGTTGTCAATTACTGAACATATTTTATTATTCTTCTACATTATCTTTACTGGGTTTTCTTCTTCCTGTAAACAGACTTTACCCATCACTAGCTCTTTAAAAGCACCATTAGCAAACCTACTTACAATGACTGTCCTTTACCACGCATGGCCTTATCTCTCCACCATGCTTTCAACTACTGCAGTGAGCGTGTATCAGAATCACCTGGAGGCATCACCCCACAGTCTCTGATTGGTAGGTTTGGAGCAGGACCGAGAATTTACATTTCCTAACAGGTTCCCAGGTAATGCTGATACCGCAGATCTGGGACCTCACTCTCAGACTCGGGGCTCTACCAGCGTGCCTCTTTCCTCAAGCTATTTGCCAATTTTCACAGCTAGAGCCACTTAACTCACACGTGTAGGAAGGAATACAGGCCTCTCATTGGTTTCGTATGACGTAACTTTACGTCGGATTTGATGCGGGTAGCGGACGTAACTTTGCTGAGTTTTCCAGCTCCCACACCTCATCTCTTCTTGGATTCCTTGCTGGACATGCTATTTCCTCTGAGACTAAAGACACTGATTTTGCTAGCTCAGTTCCTTCTGGAAGCTGAACATCAAACAGGTACGTTCACTTCCTACTTCTGGGACTCTACCTGGTTGCCTCTGGATATTTGTTTTACATTGTTGGTTTGCCTGCGCTGGTTTCTTTCCGTTGCTTTTAAGACTTTGAAGTTTGGCTTTTTCTGTGCCTGAGTCTAGTGTCCTGCATCTGGCCTTTCCGGGACTGACTTCAAATATCCAGGCTACCTACTCTACTTTTCAAACAAGGGTTATTTATTGGGTTGAACAACGTTGTTGCTATCTCTATGACTTTTTGCCCATTCTTTCTCTATTTTCATTTCTATAGAGGAGCCTGGAGGGCTACAGTCTGTGGGGTCGCAAAGAGCCAGACACGACTGAGCAACTAACACAACACACATGTGTTTCCAGACCTCTCAACCCGAGGCTCCATCTTCCTCATGTTCTGAGCTTCAGGGCTGGCTTGGTCTTTTCCCTCTATAAAGGATTACTTTTCTGGTGAGATCATGCACCTTGGCTGGCAGGTTCTAATGCCATTTTTCCTCTTTAAACTGGTGTCAAGGAGGTCTATGAGTTTGCCATGCTAAGTATAGTCTGAGCATCAGTGGCTTTTAGCCTACTAGGGGAGCTTGTTAGAATCAGATGAATTGCTCCCACCTGAGACTAACTGTGACTCGACCTTACCAGTCACTACTTTTTCCAAATTCCTTATCTCACCACTGATGTAATTCTACAAACCTATGTTGGGTGAGTTTCCTGATGACAGTGTGAACTATAACGTATAATCCATGATTCTCTAGGAATCCAGAATCTGTGTACATCTCACATTTGTTGTTTCTTAGTGTACCTTTTGACCAAGCCCTTTTCAACTATGTCAAGATACCAAAGGAATGTTTCTTCATGTTATTGGCCGTGATCTGATGAGGGTCCAGGGTGGTTGAGTACCACTCAAATTCAACAATAAAGTTTAGATGCTTAATGTAATTCTGGCCCACAGTAGGTGACCATCCAAATATCTCTCACTGAAACAGAGCAGGACCCTGTGACACTTGCAGCCCCTTGTCCTTTGCCTGCTTTTTACTTGTGGAAAACTTTAGTCAAGGAACACCTTTAATCAGAGAAATGTGAACATGTGGAAACAAAAGAAAACAGTCAAAGGAACCAAATAATAATGTACTCATTAAACAGAGTCAGGGACCTGCAGTTCCTTCCCAAGGGCTATAGACAATATTCTGAGCCATATCCTGTGAGTTACATTATAGATACTGAAACCCCCACCAGGTGGAAGACGTTAATTACACGACCAGATTGTAGCCAGGACATGTGTGCGTGCTCAGCCCTTTCAGTTATGACCAACTCTTTGTGGCCCCGTGGACTGTAGCCTGCCAGGTTCCTCTGTCCGAGGGATTCTCCAGGCAAGAGTAGTGGAGTGGCTTGCCATCTCCTCCAGGGGATCTTCTGGACCCAGGGATCGAACCTGTGTCTCTTATGTCTCCTGTGTTGGTAGGAGGCTGGTTCTTTACCATTAATACCACCTGGGAAGCCCCCACAACTCTGGGAACTGGCTTTAAAGAAATGGAGACAAACCAACCCTGGGACTGAAGATTAACTGTATTGAAAAACAATCAAGATGATGCTGGTTAGACCACTGATGACCAATTTCAAGATGACTGTCAGAGCTGGCTGTACTGTTTCCTGCCTGTGGCCCCCTCCCTCTGTCTATAAAAGCTCTTGCCCCCTAGTTTCATTGTGGTGGGGGGTTGGGGGGAGTCAGCTTTTGGACAGATGTCTGCCCTCCATCCCCTCCAGGTTGCTGGCATCCAAACTCAAGCAAACTTTCCTTGCTACCAAACTGGTCGCTTTGTAGGCTTTTGAGAGTGGCCAGCGAGACCCCCCACTTTCAGTAAGTTTTTTGTTGCCCAGCGTGGGGCTGACTGCTGCTGCTGCAGCTCTTGTGCTTTGATGACACCTGGCTCTCCTGGATCTCCCATGGCCATGACAGCGTATGAGCCTGCTGCTCGTGACGAGCTGGCTCTGAAAAGGGGATTTGGGGGACGTTCCTGCAAACCATTTGTTTTCAGGATCCTCCCGGTTTCTCCCCTGTTGGCACTAGCTGCCAGCCTACACTTTTCCTTGGAGGAATGGAAACATGCACTGGGGATGAGGTGACGAGCTCCAAGATGGATAAGTCCACTGGTGTGCGCCAGGCAACCTTCCCATTTGTGAGTGTGAAGTGCTCTTTGGGCCTTCTTGCCATTTGGTTCTGATATGTGCATGACATTGAGAACTGTGTGTGCGTACCAAGTGCTATTTGGGCATCTTGCCAGCTGGTTCTGACACCTGTCTACTGTTGAGGACTGCTTGTGGGCACTGAGCGTCATCTGGGCATTTTGCCAATTGGTTCTAATGTCCAGCTACCATTGAGGACTGTTTGTGTTGGGGAAGTGTTTTTTGGGGATTCTGTACCAGTCACCCTCCGAGATGGTTTGTGACAGGTCTGTTTTTTGGTGTGTGAATCTGTATTCCATCTGTGTGACTAGTATCTCTGTCTTTTGTAAAATGAGAAATTCAGGTTCAATTCATTAAGAAAAATTCAAGCTATGAAACTATGACTAAAGGTGTTTTTTTTTTTTTTGAAGCTAACGTATGGCAATAGTGTTCTTTAGATTCTGGAAAAAACTGGTTAAGATGAAACTCTTTTGAAATTCCAAAACCTGGTTCTTTTTGTAAATGCAGTTAGAGAAAGCTAGCTTGATAGAATTCCCACCCCCTCCACCCCGCCACCCCCCGAACTCTGATCCTGAGAAAACAAAAATATGCCTAGGAGAAAACTTGAAGTTAACTCATCATGCCCTTGAAATACAAACACAACCCACTTTGCCTCGGACCTCAGCCCTGGGTTAATTAGAAAACTTCGAGCCAAATTGGGGAGGGGGAGAAGGAGGAAGAAGAAAAAGCAGGTTTTTAAAATCGACTGTATAAATTTGACTGTTCTGTTATTCATAAACTGATAAGTTTAATTGCAAAGGCTAATTTGTGAAATGTAAAAAGATGAAACAATGAGATCTCTGGATGTTTGTATGTCTCAAGATGTGTTTTTGGATAAGATTGCTAAGATTAACTTATAAAGGAACTCTATTTAATTGGTTTAAAAAAGGTAAGTGTTTACAAATCAAACAAACCTAAATTTATCTACTTTTGCCTTTTGCAAGACCAAGAGGGAAACTAAAAGTGCTTGGAAATTGTGCTATGAAAAATGTATGTCTTTAGAGGTAATAAAATATGTTCTCAAGTTTGCCAATCAGAAAATGCTGGCATAATATTTCAATCACTTGTTCTTGGTTTTGTTCAGGTTTTCAAGGGTTAAAAATTGTGTTACATAAAAAGGATTAGGGAACCATTTCAGTGTGTAAAGCAAGTAGGAGACATGTTGTTGGTGAAGAAAAGGTATAAAGACTGGATATATTGTTAAGGAAAAATTATTTTCTCCTACTGTTGGTTGTTGGGGAAAAAAGGGACAAATCTGTTTGGATCCAGAAAATAATAAAAGGTTTGTGAAAAAGGAAATTTGAGAAATGACTTTTGTATGCTATCAGGATTAAGATTAGACTGAATTTCTTTTGGTAAATGAATTTTGTTGTTATTAACAGTGAACAGATGCGAGACTAAATTTGTTTTTTTTCTGTTAAGAAAACAAAGTTCTCCTGGAATGTTGATCTTATTTTGGTAACAGTGATTTCTAATGGAAGTTATTGTTTTGCTTCTAACCATACTTTTGACCCCAATGTTCAGGATAAAAAAAAATTGTCCATTGAAGTTGTTACAGAGTATGACTACTCATGATGTGTAGCACTGCTGGCTTTAGGCTGACTACTTAAAGCATATGTACAATGTCTGTGTGACAGTGGGGCATAAAGGATAAAACTTATGGCCGATAAAGCATTTCCTCATTAACATACCTCTGAGCCTGTTCATGATTAGTGTCCCCCCAATGTGGACAATTAGGCAAATACATAAAAAGGAGGCCTATCACCAAGGGACATGGATGGACCGAGAGCAGGTAAGTGAGCCATTCTGGGAATGTTGGAAAAATATACTGCTTATCAATGCCTTATATGGAAATATTTACAACTAAAAGGGGAAAATGATGTAAGAAGTTTCTACATATTGGGAGATATTCTGGCTTATACATGATTTGATTTGAACTTTAGGTTAACCAAATCAGCCATTTGTGGCCTATTAAATATACATAGTACATCTGCTTTAACCATTGGGAAAAAAAATACATCCAGAGAATAATACAAAGATGCATTTTGATTACTATCCTCATTGTAATATGTCTAGTAATTTTCAAATGTTTGTCCAGGTACTATGACAAAGTAATCAAACGAGAGATCATGTTTTCATAGTACATTTACTGATGTGAAGCACAGTATCTGAGTATTTCCAGTTCTGTGTCCATTCCCCAAATTAGGCAGAACTATGTCCCACATGTGAGCCTATGGACCTCAGGGCTGCTCCAGGTTCTTTGAATTCTGCCTCAACTGGTTGGAGGGTTGGGCAGCTAGCGTAGTACCTTGTTCAGGATCTGAGCAGAAGGAAGCATGAGTGCTCAAGAGCAGAAGTGCTTAGCTAGGTGTACTGAAGGACTGTTTTCCTTCCTTTCCTCTTTTCTCTTGTGATTTGATAACCAGCTTCAGAGCTGTTTGGATTTTGTGTGTGTGTACCTGGTGGATTGCAGTTACCGTGAGGTTCAATATAGCAGTCTGTGTATAAAAAGATTGTTTTAAGTTGCTGGTCTCCCATTTCAAATGCATTTCCAACATCCTGCATCTGTGCTCTCCTTGGGATTGCTGGTTTTGATACCAAGTTTATGTGTAGATGATTTCCTACCTTTACTAAGTTTGCCTTTACTAGTGAGCTTTCTCCTTCATAATTTTGTTTCTAGTTGTGATCTTTTTCTCCTAGAGAAGTTGTCTTGAGCATTTGTTGCAAAGCTAGTCTGGTGATGCTGAATTCTCTTAGCTTTTGCTTGTCTGTAAAGCCTTTGATTTCTCCATCAAATCTAGATGAGAGCCTTGCTGGGAAGAGTATTCCTGGTTGTAGGCTTGTGCCTTTCATCACTTTGTTACCCCACTCCCTTCTAGCCTGCAGAGTTTCTGCTTAAAAATCTGCTGCTAGCCTTATGGGAGTTCCCTTGTGTTTTATTTGTTGCTTTTCCCTTGTTGCTTTTAATATTTTCTCTTTAATTTTGTCAGTTTGATTACTGTGTGCCTTTATGTCTTGTTTCCTCTTGAGTTAATCCTGTATGGGACCCTCTGTGCTTCCTGACTTGGGTGAGTTTCCTTTCCCATGATAGGGAAGTTTTCAATGATTACCTCCTGAAATATTCTGTTAGGCTCCTTCTTGGGCCCCTGTAGTGTGACTGTTACTATGTGCGATGTCCCAGAGGTCTCTTAAACTGTCTTCATTTCTTTTTTCTTCATTCTGGTCTATGGCAATGATTTCTACCACTGTCTTCAGCGCAATGATTTGTTCTTCTGCCTCATTTATTCTGCTATTGATTGCTTCTAATGTATTTTTCATTTCAGTTATTGTATTCATCAACTCTTTGGTTGTTCTTTATATTTTCTCTTTGCTGAAAACTTCTTGTAACTTCTCAATCTGTGCATCCATTCTTTTCCCAAGTTTTTGGATCATCTTTATGATCATCACTTGGAACTGTTTCTCAGGTAGATTGTTCTATTTCCACTCCAATTCTTTTTTTTTTTTTTTCTTTTTTTTGAGAGGTTTTATCTTCTTACTTTGTCTGGAACATATTCCTTTTCTATCAGTGGTAGGTTACATTTCTTGACCTTGGAGAACTGTCCCAGCAGTGCATTCCCTCTCATCATGCAAGGGCAGGGACCAGCTGTTCCCAGAGTAGGTTCTGACCTGAGTTTACAGACTTAGTTCTGCAGGCTGCAGGATCATAGTTTTGTTTCTGGTGCCTGCCCACTGGTGGGTGGAGCTGGGTCTGGTGGGTGGGGCTGTGCTAAGGGACCTGTGTAAAGGTGGCTGTGAGCTCAGGAAGCCTTGAGGCAGCCTGTCTGCTTGGCTTGAGACATCCTAGCACTGGCACCTACAGGCTGTTGGGTGGGGTCAGGCCTTGGTGCTTATGACCCAGGCAAGATGTCTGCCTTCCATGAGCATTCATGTAGATGACATCCTCCAGTATCTCTGCCACCACCAGTGTCCACATCCCCAGGGTGAGCTACAGCTGCCCTTCCCTCCCCTGCCTCCTCAGGAGACCCACCAAGATGGGTCTGGCCTAGGCTCCTTCAATGTCACTGCTTTGGCCCTGGGTCCTGGTGTGTGAGACCTTGTGTTACAGTCTACAAAAGTGGAGTCTGTTTCCCCAATCCTGCTCCTGCAGTCGAACCCTTCTGGCCTTCAAAGCCAAGCAGGCTCCTCCTCCTCATGCTGAATCCCTAGGCTGGGGAGTCTGACATGAGGCTTAGAACTCTCCTGTGGGAGAACTTCTGTGATATAATTGTTCTCCAGCTTGTGGGTCACCCACCTGGGTGGTATTGGAATTGACTGTATTTCAAGTATGCCCCTCCTACAGTTTTGTTGGGGTTTCTTATTTGTCTTTGGAGGTAGAATGTTTTTTGGTAGGTTCCAGTCTCTTTTATCAATAGCTCTTCAGTAGTTGTGATTTTTGTGTGCTCATGAGAAGAGGTGGAAAATTCTGAAAGAGATGGGAATACCAGACCACCTGACCTGCCTCTTGAGAAACCTGTATGCAGGTCAGGAAGCAACAGTTAGAACTGGACATGGAACGACAGACTGGTTCCAAATAGCAAAAGAAGTACGTCAAGGCTGTATATTGTCACCCTGCTTATTTAACTTATATGCAGAGTACATCATGAGAAACGCTGGGCTGGAAGAAACACAAGCTGGAATCAAGATTGCTGGGAGAAATATCAATAACCTCAGATATGCAGATGATACCACCCTTATGGCAGAAAGTGAGGAGGAGCTAAAAAGCCTCTTGTTGAAAGTGAGAGAGGAGAGTGAAAAAGTTGGCTTAAAGCTCAACATTCAGAAAACGAAGATCATGGCATCTGGCCCCATCACTTCATGGGAAATAGATGGGGAAACAGTAGAAACAGTGTCAGACTTTGTTTTTTTGGGCTCCAAAATCACTGCAGATGGTGACTGCAGCCATGAAATTAAAAGACGCTTACTCCTTGGAAGAAAAGTTATGACCAACCTAGATAGTATATTCAAAAGCAGAGACATTACTTTGCCGACTAAGGTCCGTCTAGTCAAGGCTATGGTTTTTCCTGTGGTCATGTATGGATGTGAGAGTTGGACTGTGAAGAAGGCTGAGCGCCGAAGAATTGATGCTTTTGAACTGTGGTGTTGGAGAAGACTCTTGAGAGTCCCTTGGACTGCAAGGAGATCCAACCAGTCCATTCTGAAGGAGATCAACCCTGGGATTTCTTTGGAAGGAATGATGCTAAAACTGAAGCTCCAGTACTTTGGGCACCTTATGCGAAGAGTTGACTCATTGGAAAAGACCCTGATGCTGGGAGGGATTGGGGGCAGGAGGAGAAAGGGACGACCGAGGATGAGATGGCTGGATGGCATCAACTGGAAGAAACACAAGCTGGAATCAAGATTGCTGGGAGAAATATCAATAACCTCAGATATGCAGATGACACCACCCTTATGGCAGAAAGTGAGGAGGAGCTAAAAAGCCTCTTGTTGAAAGTGAGAGAGGAGAGTGAAAAAGTTGGCTTAAAGCTCAACATTCAGAAAACGAAGATCATGGCATCTGGCCCCATCACTTCATGGGAAATAGATGGGGAAACAGTAGAAACAGTGTCATGCTTTGTTTTTTTGGGCTCCAAAATCACTGCAGATGGTGACTGCAGCAATGAAATTAAAAGGTGCTTACTCCTTGGAAGAAAAGTTATGACCAACCTAGACAGCATATTGAAAAGCAGAGACATTACTTTGCCGACTAAGGTCAGTCTAGTCAAGGCTAATCGTTTTCCAGTAGTCATGTATGGATGTGAGAGTTGGACTGTGAAGAAGGCTGAGCGCAGAAGAATTGATGCTTTTGAACTGTGGTGCTGGAGAAGACTCTTGAGAGTCCCTGGGACTGCAAGGAGATCCAACCGGTCCATTCTAAAGGAGATCAGCCCTGGGTGTTCTTTGGAAGGAATGATGCTAAAGCTGAAACTCCAGTATTTTGGCCATCTCATGCAAAGAGTTGACTCACTGGAAAAGACTCTGATGCTGGGAAGGATTGGGGGCAGGAGGAGAAGGGGAGACATAGGATGAGATGGCTGGATGGCATCACCAACTCGATGGACATGAGTTTGGGTGAACTCCAGGAGTTGGTGTTGGACAGGGAGGCCTGGCATGCTGCAATTCATGGGGCTGCAAAGAGTCAGACACGACTGAGCGACTGAGTGACTGAACTGAACTGAGAAAAGGTGAACTCAAGGTCCTTCTACTCTGCCATATTGTCCCTCCCAGATTCTTCATCTGTTTTGGACTGTGCCAGTTAACATATAGAGCAAGATTCCCTGCCCCACCCACCATCTTTTTGTTTTATTGAAGTTAATATTCTTCATAAAAAGTTGGTAAATTCTGACAATGTGTCTACTTGTGTAGCTACTATTCAATAGAGATGGAAGACCTGTTCAAAACCCCTGAAAGTTCCCTCCTGCCTCTCTGCAGTCAATCTTTTTACCCCACCCATAGCCCCTGGCAACCACTGACCTGATTTCTGTCTTTAGATTTTGCCTTCTCCAGAAATTCAGAAATCATAGAGCATAGAGTCTTCTGTGTCTGGCTTCTTTCACTGAGTGTGATGCTCTGGAGATTCATCCATGTTGCTGCATGTGTAAGTAGTGCTTTCCTTTTTATTGCTGTATTCCATTGTATAAATATATGTAGGCATGTGGGTTGTGTCCAGTTTTTGGCCATTACAAATAAAGATCCTATGAACCCTTGGATAGATGTCTTTGTGTGGATCTTTTCTGTTTTCACATCTTTTGGGTACATATCAGGAGAGGGATTGCTGAGTCACATGGCAAATGACTATTTAACTTGAATAAGAAACTACCAAACTTCCAAAGTTTGTATTCCCACCAATTGCTCTGTATCCTTGTCAGCACTTGTTACTATTACTAAAAAATCCTTTTTAGCCATTCTAGTCAGGTTTATAGTACCTATAGTATAGATACTATGTAGGATAGTCAGGGCTTCTTATTGTGGTTTTTAATTTGCATTTCCCTAAAACCTAATGAACATCTTTTTATAGCTTATTTGCCAATCACCTACCTTGTTGATTTATCTCTTCAAATCTTCCATCCATTTATTAATTGGAGTTTCTTTTTATAAATTTAGAATTATTCTTTTAAAATTCTTGGATATAAGTTTTTCCCCAAATGTTTCATAAATATATCTTCCCACTCTGTGACTTGTCTTCTATTAAGAGTATCTTTTGAAGAGTAACACTTTTTAATTTTGAATGAAGTCCAATTTTTTTCTTTCATGTTTTATGCTTTTTGTATCCTATATAAGAAGTCTTTCTCTATCTCAAGATCACAAAGAAGTCCTTCCACATTTTCTTCTAGCCCTTTATATTTTAGCTCTTATGTACTGGTCTCTGATCCACTTGAAGGTAATTTTGTGAAGGGTATGAGGAAACAGTTGAGGCTTGTTTTCACCCCAGCATGTATGTGCATGTCCAACTGTTACAGCACCATTTGTTATACAGCCAATCCTTTCCTCCACTGACTTACCCTGACACTTCTGTCACATCATTTACCCATGTATAGGCTGGTCTACTGGAGAAGGAAATGGCAACCCACTTCAGTATTCTTGCCTAGAGAATCCTGTGGACAGAGGAGCCTGGTGGGCTGCTGTCCATAGGGTTGCACATAGTTGAACATGACTGAAGTGACTTAGCATGCATGCATGCGTTGGAGAAGGAAATGGCAACCCACTCCAGTATTCTTGCCTGGAGAATCCCAGGGACAGAGCCTGGTGGGCTGCAGTCTATGGGGTTGCACAGAGTCGGACAGGACTGAAGCAACTTAGCAATAGCAGCAGCAGGCTGGTCTATTCCTAGGTTATTTATCATGTTTCATTGACCTATACACCTTATTTACACCAATATCATACTGCTTCAATTTCTATATTTTTATAGTGAAACTTGTAGTAATAATATATTGTTCAAAGAAAACAAAGAAAAATATTTTGAACTAATGAATATAAAAACACAACTTATCAAAGTATGAGGGATGTATCAAAAGCAGTGCTTAGAGGGAAATTTACAGCATTGAATGCAGATATTAGACAAAAGAAAGATATAAAACCAGTAATCTAAATTTCCACCTTAGCAAACTGGAAAAATCAAGGGCAAATTAAATCCAAAGTAAGCATAAAAAAGAAAAAAAAGAATTATACCAGAAGTCAGTGAAATTCAAAGCAAATCAATAGAGAAAATCAATAGAATCAAATAATAGTTCTTTGAAAAAGACCAGTAAAAGCAATATGCCTCTTGTTATTGTTCAGTCACTAAGTTGTGTCTGACTTTTTGCAGTCCCATGGACTGCAGCATGCCAGGCTTCCCTGTCCTTCATTATCTCCCAGAGTTTGCTCAGACTTTTCTCTACTGACTCAGTGATACTATCTAACCATCTCATCCTCTCCTGCCTGCTTCTCTTCTTGCCCTTAATCTTTCCCAGCATCAGGGTCTTTTCCAGTGAGTTGGCTCTTCACATCAGGTTGTCAAAGTATTGGAGCTTCAGTATCAGTCCTTCCAGTGAATATTCAGGGTTGATTTCCTTTAAGATTGACTGGTTTGATCTCCTTGCTGTTTAAGGGACTCTTGAGTCTTCTCCAGCACCACAATTGGAAAGCATTGATTCTTCGGCATTCAATCTTCTTTATGGTCCAATTTTCACATCCATACATGACTATTGGAAAACCACAACTTTGACTATACGGACCTTTGTTGGCAAAGTGATGTGTCTGCTTTTTAATATGCCATTTAGGTTTGTCATAGCTTTCTTCCAAGGAACAAGTGTCTTTTAATTTCATGGCTACAGTCATTATCCACAGTGATTTTGGAGCCTGACAAAATAAAATATGTAACTGTTTCCACTTTTTCCCCATCTATTTGCCTGAAGGGATAGAATCGGATGCCATGATCTTAGTTTTTTGAATGTTGAGTTTTTGTTTTTGAATGTTGAGTTTTAAGCCAACTTTTTGACTCCCCTTTTTCGCCTTCATCGAGACGCTCTTTAGTTCCTCTTTGCTTTCTGCCATTGGGGTGGTGTTATCTGCATACCTGAGATTATTGATATTTCTCCCGGCAATTTGATTCCAGTGTGATTCATCCAGCCCAGAATTTGCAATGATGTACTCTGCATATAAGTTAAATAAGCAGGATGACAATATACGGCCATGAGATACTCCTTTCTCAATTGTGAACTACATGTAAGGTTCTAACTGTTGCTTCTTGTCCTGCATTCAGGTTTCTCAGGAGGCAGGTCAGGTGGTCTGGTATTCCCATCTCTTTAAGAATTTTCCATAGTTTGTTGTGATCTACATAGTCAAAGGCTTTAGCGTAGTCAATGAAGCAGATTTAAAAAAAAAAATTTCCTTACTTTTTCTATAATCCAATGAATGTTGGCTCTTTGATCTCTGGTTCCTCTACCTTTTCTAAATGTAGCTTGTGTATCTCGAAGTTCTCGGTTCATATACTGTTGAAGCCTAGCTTGAAGGGTTGAGCATTACCTTGCTAGCAAGTGAAATAAGCGCAACTGTACAGTAGTTTGAACATTCTCTGGCATTGTGCCTCTAGTCAAGTTAAATAAGAAAAAAGAGAGGACACAAATTATCAATATCAGAAATGAAAGAGGGAGCATCACTACAGGTCCAATAGACATAAAAAGTATAATAAAGGGATACTACAAACAATTCAATGCCTACAAATATCATCTTAGACGAATTCCTTGAAAAGAGACAACTTGCCAAAATTTACTAAAGAAAAAGTATACAATCTGAATAGGCCTGTTACCTATTAAAGAAATTTAATAAATGATTAATAAACTTTTATAGTAGAAAGTACAAGGCTCATATGGGTTCACTGGTGAACTCTACTAAACATTTCAGGAAAAAATTATACCAGTTCTCTACAATCTGTTTCAGAAGGTAGAAGCAGAGAGAGTCCTTCTTAAACCATTCTAAGAGGCCACAATTACTCTAATAACAAAACCTAGATAAAGACATTATAAAAAGGGGAAGGGGAAACTACAGACTGGTATCGCTCATGAACATAAATGCAAAATCCTCAACAATATGTTAACAGATTGAACTGAACAATGTATAAAAAGAATATACACCATGACCAAGGGGGATTAAGTGCAGGAGGGCAAGGCTAGTTCAACACTTGAAAATCAGTTAATGTAATCCATCGTATCAAATCCATCATTTTGCCTATTGGCAAAAAATAAAAATAGGCAAAAAATAGGCAAAAAATAAAAATCACATGATCATATCAATAGATGCAGAAAAATAACTTGTCAAAGTCCAACACTTATTTGTGTTCTAAATAAAAAACAAAAACAAAACTCAGTTAATTGGGAATAGAGGGGAACTTCTTCAACTTGAGAAGTTCCTAACTATTTCTTTAAACTTTTTTCTCCTTTTTCCCTCTATTTACTTCTGCTGCTGCTAAGTTGCTTTAGTCGTGTCCGACTCTGTGCAACCCCATAGACAGCAGCCCACCAGGCTCTGCCGTCCCTGGGATTCTCCAGGCAAGAACACTGGAGTGGGTTGCCATTTCCTTCTCCAATGTGTGAAAGTGAAAAGTGAAAGTAAAGTCACCCAGTCGTGTCCGACTCTTAGTGATCCCATGGACTGCAGCCTACCAGGCTCCTCCGTCCATGGGATTTTCCAGGCGAGAGTACTGGAGTGGGCTGCCGGATACCAATTATCCTAATGGTGCTCCTCCTAAAAGAGTGAGATAGCTCTTGCAGAATTTCCTCATTTTTTTAATGTTATTTCTCTTTTCTACTTATAACATTTTTAGATTTCTATTTTTGAGCACTCTAATTCTCTATTCTATGTGATCTGCTCTGTTTACAATGCTTGCTAATACATTCTTTATCTCATTTATTGAATTCTTCAGCTCCAAAACTTTTTTTTTTTAAAGAGTTTAAATCTTTTTGACAAAGTATTCCTTCTGTTCATTCATTTTATTTCTGAGCTCACTGAACTGACTTTTCTGAATTTTTTTGTTTGCTGAGTTTCTTCATGGCCACTACTTTGAATTCTCTACCACTGGATCATTGAAAAAGCAAGAGAGTTCCAGAAAAACATTTATTTCTGCTTTATTGACTATGCCAAAGCCTTTGACTGTGTGGATCACAACAAACTGGAAAATTCTTCAAGAGATGGGAATACCAGGCCACCTGACCTGCCTCTTGAGAAACCTGTATGCAGGTCAGGAAGCAACAGTTAGAACTGGACATGGAACACCAGACTGGTTCCAAATATGAAAAAGAGTACATCAAGGCTGTATATTGTCACTCTGCTTATTTAACTTCTATGCAGAGTACATCATGAGAAATGCTGGGCTGGAGGAAGCACAAGCTGGAATCAAGATTGCTGGGAGAAATATCAATAACCTCAGATATGCAGATGATACCACCTTTATGGCAGACAGTGAAGAAGAACTATAAGAGCCTCTTGATGAAAGTGAAAGAGGAGAGTGAAAAAGTTGGCTTAAAGCTCAGCATTCAGAAAACTGAGATCATGGCATCTGGTCCCATCACTTCATGGCAAATAGATGGGGAAACAGTGGCTGACTATTTTTCTGGGCTCCAAAATCACTGCAGATGGTGACTGCAGCCATGAAACTAAAAGACGCTTACTCTTTGGAAGTAAAGTTATGACCAAGCTAGACAGCACATTCAAAACCAGAGACATCATTACTTTGCCAACAAAGGTCCATCTAGTCAAGGCTATGGTTTTTCCAGTGGTCATGTATGGATGTGAGAGTTGGACTGTGAAGAAAGCTGAGTGCCGAAGAATTGATGCTTTTGAACTGTGGTGTTGGAGAAGACTCTTGAGTCCCTTGGACTGCAAGGAGATCCAACCAGTCCATCCTAAAGGAGATCAGTCCTGGATGCTCATTGGAAGGACTAATGTTGAAGCTGAAACTCCAATCCTTTGGCCACCTGATGTGAAGAGCTGACTCATTTGAAAAGACCCTGATACTGCTTTATTGACTATGCCAAAGCCTTTGACTGTGTGGATCACAACAAACTGGAAAATTCTTCAAGAGATGGGAATACCAGGCCACCTGACCTGCCTCTTGAGAAACCTGTATGCAGGTCAGGAAGCAACAGTTAGAACTGGACATGGAACACCAGACTGGTTCCAAATATGAAAAAGAGTACATCAAGGCTGTATATTGTCACTCTGCTTATTTAACTTCTATGCAGAGTACATCATGAGAAATGCTGGGCTGGAGGAAGCACAAGCTGGAATCAAGATTGCTGGGAGAAATATCAATAACCTCAGATATGCAGATGATACCACCTTTATGGCAGACAGTGAAGAAGAACTATAAGAGCCTCTTGATGAAAGTGAAAGAGGAGAGTGAAAAAGTTGGCTTAAAGCTCAGCATTCAGAAAACTGAGATCATGGCATCTGGTCCCATCACTTCATGGCAAATAGATGGGGAAACAGTGGCTGACTATTTTTCTGGGCTCCAAAATCACTGCAGATGGTGACTGCAGCCATGAAACTAAAAGACGCTTACTCTTTGGAAGTAAAGTTATGACCAAGCTAGACAGCACATTCAAAACCAGAGACATCATTACTTTGCCAACAAAGGTCCATCTAGTCAAGGCTATGGTTTTTCCAGTGGTCATGTATGGATGTGAGAGTTGGACTGTGAAGAAAGCTGAGTGCCGAAGAATTGATGCTTTTGAACTGTGGTGTTGGAGAAGACTCTTGAGTCCCTTGGACTGCAAGGAGATCCAACCAGTCCATCCTAAAGGAGATCAGTCCTGGATGCTCATTGGAAGGACTAATGTTGAAGCTGAAACTCCAATCCTTTGGCCACCTGATGTGAAGAGCTGACTCATTTGAAAAGACCCTGATACTGGGAAAGATTGAGGGCAGAAGGAGAAGGGGATGACAGAGAATAAGATGGTTGGATGACATCACCGACTCAATGGACATGGTTTTGGGTGGACTCCGGGAGTTGGTAATGGACAGGGAGGCCTGCCGTGCTGCGATTCTTGGGGTCACAAAGAATTGGACACGACTGAGTGACAGAACTGAACCAGTTAGATTGCAGTATTCCATGACTTTAATCTTGGTTTCTGGAGAACTGTCACTTTCTTTCTGTGATACAGTGTTACTCCAGTTCTTCATGGTGCTGGATGAGCTGGTTCCTCTGCCAGCAAATCTGAAGTATTCATAGCAACAGGTTAGAAGTTATGAGGCTTTCTGTTTTCCGATAGGTGGCACTACAGTGTAAGTTTTTGGTTTCTTTCACCTGAGCTGCCTCTTGTTAAATTTGAGTTAGCACTTTCTACCTCCTACAACCTCTTAGCTGTGGACCCCTGCCCGTGTTATTAGTTCTTGTGTCTCTGGGATCGCTGGTGCCTTGCTTCTACCACTGTTCCTGGGGTCACCACCTGGTGCACCAGCATGGTGGGCTCTTCCCTTGTGTCCGGGATTCCTTGAGCCACAGGCTTAGTTAGCCGCTGGAGGGGGAGAGTTAGGGAAAGTGGGATGCAGGGGTTGTGAGGGCACCTCTCTGTGTCCGATATCATAAGGTTAGTGGGCTCTGCCACTGCAGTCAGGGGGCAGTTGGCTAGAGTTGTGGGCGCATCAACAGCTGGAGGGATGGGGGTCCTAGGCCCGACTCCTGCTGTTGCCCAGCTGCCTGTGGCTACATGTGTGCTGGAGTCATTGTGTGCTGCTTCCCCTGCTGCCACCAGATCCTCTGGGGCTGCGAGCTCAGCTGCCGTGGAGGGAAGGCCAGGACTGCAGGTACCACTGCTGCTATGTCCTTGGTTCTGCCTCCTATATTCCACTTCACTGACCTTTAATGTACAGATATTTGGAATTCTCTGGCATCCTGGTGTGTTGAGCAGGGGCACCTTTGTTGAATTATGAATGTTTCACTGGTTATAGATTGAAAGGGAGAGAGAAAGGTAGCTTTTTACTCCACCATGTTGCTGACATCACTCCTCAGGAACTTCCTCAACTAAATAAAGAACATCTACAAAAAACCTACAGCTAAAATCATACTTACTGTTGAGAAACTAAAAGCTTTCATACTAAGACTGGGTATAAGGCAAGGATCTTCTCTCTCACCATTCCTTTTGAACACTGTACTGGAAAGTTCTAGGTAATGCAATAAGACATGAAATAAAAGATATACAGATTAGGGAGAAAGAAATAAAAGTGTTTGTTTGCAGATGATATTATCTTAGTAAATCCAAAAGAACTGACCAAAAAAACCTCCTGGAACAAATAAGCAATTATAACAATGCTGCAGGATATAACACTAATGTACAAAAGTCATACACCAGCAATGGACAAGTGGAATTTGAAATTAAAAACATAATACCATTTACATTAGTATCCCCAAAATGCAATACTTGAGTATAATTCTAACATGATATGTACAAGATTTATATGAGAAAAACTATAAATCTCTAAACAAAATCAACAAAATAAATAATTGGAGAGAGATTCTATGTTCATGGATAGGAAGATTCAATATCAAGATGTCAGTTCTTCCCAACCAAAATCCCAGCAAGTCAGGCTGTGGACATGAACAAACTATACAGTTTATATGGAGCAGCAAGAGACCCAGAGGAGCCAACACAGTATTGAAGTAGAAGAAGAAAGCTGGAGGACAGACACTATCTCACTTTAAGACTTATGATAAAGCTATAATAATTAAGGCAGTGTGGTATTGGCAAAAAAAGAAAAACAGGTCAATGGAACAGAATAGAGGGCCCAGAGACAGACCAACAAAAATATTCGATATAAAGATCATGGAGTAATTCTCTCTAGGAGGGCAGTAAAGGGTGTTGGAACCCTTCCTTTGCCTTAAGGCATGGCTAAAACTTCCAGTACAATGTTGAATCAAGAGTGGAGAGAGTGGACATCTTTGCTTTGTTCCCACTCAGAAGGAAAGCATTCAGCATTTTACCATTAAGGCTGATAATCAGGAAAAAAAAAAAAAGGCTGATATCAGCTAACGATTTCTTCAGGTTGAAGAAGTTCCCTTCTATTCCTATTTTGCTCCATTTTTTTTTCTCCCCAAATCATGAAGGAGGTTCAATTTTTCAATGACTTCTTCTACACATATTGAGATGATCATGTTTTAGTTTTGGTTTGGATTTGTCTCATAGGGTGAAATGCAATGATTTTCAACTTCTGAACCAACCTTATATTCCTGGGATAAACACATTTGGTTGTAACTTATCCTTTCTGTATATTGCTATGTTCAATTTGCTAACCCTTTAATAAAAGATTTTTGCATCATATTCATGAGACATATTACAGTTTTCTTTTCCTGTAGGGTCTTCTAGTTTCGGTGTTAGGGTAATGTTGGCCTCATAGAATTCATTGGGCAGGGTTCCCTCCTCATTTTCTGGAAGAGTTTGTGTGTAGAATTGGTATTATTTTTTCCTTAAATATTTAGTAGAATTCACAGTGAAGCAATCAGGGCCTGGGGATTTTGTTGTGGGAAAGTTTTCTGTGGCAGATTCAATCTCTTCAATAGATATAGGGCTATCTAGGTTCTCAGTTTCTTTTCAAGAGAATTTTGTTAGTTTGTCTTTTGGAAATTTGTCCATTTACTCTAAGTTATCTAATTTACTGTAAAAATTGCAAATAGTGTTACCTTATTTGCTTCATAATATCTGCAGGATCTGTGTTGATGACTCCCTTTCATTTCTGAAGTTGGTAATTGGTTTTTCCTTTTCTAAACTGGTCTGGCTAGAGGTCAATCAGTATTATTGACCTTTTCAAAGGTTTTCAATGGTTTCATTGATTTTTCTATTTCAGTGATTTCTGCTTTGATCTTTATTTTATTACTATATGTACTTTGAGCTTAATTTGCTTTAAAAAATTTTTAAGGTGGAATCTTAGATCACTCATTTGAAACCTTTCTTTTTCTTAAACAAAAGCATTCAATTTCCCTCTAAGCACTGCTTTAGCTGCATCTCACAACTTTTGATAGGGTATTTTTACTTCATTCAGTTAAAAATATTTTCTTAATTCTCTTGGAACTTCCTCTTTGACCTATGAATTATTTACAAGTGTGTTTAAGTTTCTCACAATTAGGAATTTTCCAGATATGTGTCTGTTGATTTCTAATTTAATTCCATGGTGCTCACAGAGCAAACTTTGTATGATTTTTCTTATAGTTTTTAAAGGTTTGTTTTATGGCCTAGAGTATGGTCTTAGTAAATATTCCATATTTATATTAAAAAATATATATTAGGTGTTAACATTCTATAGAGGTCAATTAGGTCAAGTTGTTTGATACTATGGTTCAGGTCTTTCATATCCTTGGCTGAATTTTTATCTACTTTTTCTATCAATTATTCATTTATTACATGACAATGGTTGTTTTTTCCTTGCTTTTTTTATGCTTCACAATTTTTGAATGCAGAAACTATATGCAGGAGGACAGTGGAGGCTGAAGTAAATAATACTATTTACAACCAAAAAAGGGCATACTTTTTCTTTCGTCATGCCATTAATATGGGTGTTGAGTCAGTCTAGTCAGCCATTGAACTGGGTTTGATTTTGCTGTTGCTATGTATAACTTTAAGTGCATCAAAGGCTTTAAATTCCTCCAGCTGTGGGCTGTTGCTACCTTATGCTTAGTTGTAAAGAGTTGGGTGTCAGAAGGTATTTTCAGTATTCTCACTTCACCCTCAGCTTTCAGTAGTCTGAAATATCTAGTCAGCTGCATATCTACCATCTGTATTCCTTCTCCTTCCCTATCAATAAGACTGCTACTGCTTATTTCTCAGAGTGAGGCCCATGGTGAGAGTGGGATAGAGCTCTTCATGCTTTTGGGTTACTCTGAGGTGGAGATTAATGTCAGCCAAACCCTGCCTTGTGTGAGAGGAAATATGTCCTGAGTGGAACTTCCTGTCCTGCCCTCAAGGGGCAAGAGACCTCTGCTTTGTGTCAGCGCAGGGTCTTGAGCTCAGGGGTTCCCTCTCCTTCGCCACGGGCAGACAGGTTTTACTTTCACTCCTCCTCCAAAGGCAGTGGATATCTCCCTAGGCCCAGGAGAGGAGGAGAGAACAGAAAAGCTTTCTGCTCGTCCGCCAGTGGCTTAAGGATTTTTCTCTGTATGAAATAATGGTCTAGGGAAGTGGCAGGCTTTCATTCCTGTGTACCACTGAGGAGGGAGCTCTCTGTTCTCAATTTGTCTAACAGCATGCACTTAATGAAAGAGTACATAAGTGAAACATGTTCTTGGGTCTGATGGAAAAATGTCATACCAGCTCACTTTTAGAATTTGTTAATTTTAGCTGTTTTCTTCTTATCTGCATTTATGATGGCTGCCTCTTCCTCAGTTCTATCAAAAGCAAAACAGTTAGTGTGTCTTACAGGGGCTTGTCATTCTTTGGAATCTGGCTTACTTTGCTGACATGCAACTTCTGCTATCTGATGGCTTTTTAAAAAAGTAAAACTTTGCAGATTATTAGCATTTTGTTAGTGTGGAAACAATATTCTGTTGCTATTTTCTCTATCTCAAGTGGAAGCAGAACTTTCTGGGAGTTTGGTTTTAAATTATTTACTAGGAACATTTCTTCTTTTGCACTTTGGTACTCAGACAAAGATAAAGATGAAGTTTGCATGGCTCCCTTGATTGTCTTCTCTCCCCTGGTGGGGGCTTCTAGCACAGGGCTCCTTGGTTATAAACTGTGAAGTGGGCACAGAGCCAACAGCTGAAACAAGGCTGTGATAAGTTTGGGAGAGCTTTGGTGATTCTTTGTATTATCCATCCTGAAAACTTAGGTACCAAACTTTAATCCATAATAGCACAGACTCAGGGGTGGTTCCAAGGGAACAGAAATGGAAGATAGAAATTTTTCTAAGCTAAAGTCAGACCACTTGGGAACCCTATCTCTCTGCCTTTAGTGGGAATTCTTAATGACTACTAGAATTACAAATGTTAAAATTAATATTTGAATAAATGAATAGAGAGTAAGAGAAAAAAGTGTGTGTGTACTACGTCATGTCCAACTTTGCAACCCTATGGATTGTAGCCTGCCAGGCTCTTCTGTCCATGGAATTTTCCAGGCGAGGATACTAGAACAGGATGCCATTTCCTGACCCAGCAACTGAACCACTGGCAGGCGGATTTTTTTACCACTTTTTTTTTTTTTTTTTTTTACCATTTTTTGGCAACCTGAGAGGTTCAGGAGAAAAAGGTACAGAAAGGCCAATTTGCCTATTCTAATCCTGGGACAGGTGTTAATGGGTTGAGATCATCTTTGGGGATATGCCTCAGACAGGGAGGAAGGCAGAGACAGAATATCTTTATCAATAAAGTGTTCAGGATTATAATATTCCTTTGAAAGTTTAAAATTATCTCCCCAAGTGAACATTTTCAAATTTTACATTTTTGAAAGGTTTTACTGTGAAACACTGTATATACCAAGTTAGATTCCAATGGAAGACAATCTCTTAGAAAATAAAACAAAGTTAAAGACACATTGCCTAATATCAGGGAGCTGTGAAAGAGGATATTTATCCTGCACAGAACTAGCTACATGACATTTATATTTTAAGGAATAATCATTTAACCTTTTTGCTGCAGCTATCACTCTCAACTCATTGTGAGAAATACTTGGTTAGGTTTTAAAATTGGAACTTTTAAAGCAGTATCAGAGGAATAAATTTCCTAGTGTATAAATCTGTAATACAGGGTAATAACTACCACGGTCTGTCAGATCACACTTGAGCTCAAATCTAACCCAACACTTGAGACTGCTAAGCATAAAGATCAAGGCTCAGTAGATGTGGACTACGGCTGAAGACACTAAGCTGGCTATGTCAGGCAAAGGGGCATTAATTTCATACAAACTGTATGATGATGTGACTTTTCCAGCAGTATGACACAAGTTATGAGTACCAACCCAGAAATGGAGCTTAAAACTGTTTTACATACAAGGTCTGTATAACAGTCCTCTAACCCAACATATATAAATGAAATTTTAGCTCAACTGTAGCTATGAAGTGAGATTTAAATTTGGAATTTAAGTGTTACAAAATAGTAACTTCAGGGTAAGGGATATGTTACCCACAAGGAAAGGAGTTTGATTAACAAATTCCTGGGGTTTATGCAAAGATTGGTACAAAAGCATAAGCGGTCAGGAAGTTACAGTAGGAAGGAAAAAATAAAGGACAAAAGGAGAAAGATTGATTTAAAGGATAAGAAGAAAACACCCAAGTGAATCTTACCGTGGAGTGAGGAAGGCACTTGTACCTCTTGGAGAGTCACTGTTGATGGGCATCAATAATGTTTACATTTAGCACACAAACCCCTGCATGTAGAGGTGCCCAACAGTTTCTGAAATTATATGCTCTGTGCTCCCAATTAGATGGTGAGCTACTTGATTATATACTTTTCTATATTCTCCTCTTCATCTAACACAGTATTGGAGATTAGTATTTGCTCAGAATTCATTAGTTAATTGACTTCTCTGCCTTTGGCATCTTCAGTGAAGCACAATTCACAAGGCAGAGTCGTCTTTCAGAAACATGTGAGCTGCTCACCCTCTCAAAATGGACAAAGACAAAGAAGATGAGAGCGCGATGAGAAGGAAGGGGTGCTAACGTTTTACCAAATTAATGAGGGGATACTAGTGCCTACAATGTGCTGCAAAATACAAAAACAGTCGTAAGCTCATCTCGGAAAGGCTCAAGCTGGTCTATGGGGATTAGAATGGTTGCTGGATTTATGGTACCCTGGGAACCTCTATTTGTCAAGTGCCATGGAGGCAGCCCTGACACTGGCACAGGTGAAGATGAATTTTCATTCAGAGCAGTGAGCCTTCTGACTCCATTAATCCTCAGGGTTTTGATGATGAATTTCTTTCTTTTTTTATTTTATTTATTTTCACTCTAATGCCTCCTCCCACTGCCCTGTAACAGCGTGCAAGGAACAGAACAGATGGTGCTTTACGTGGAAATCGAGGGCTCATGAGGATACAAAGCCTGCCCACTCTGAAATCACATGACTGCACGTGCAAGGAAAAGCCTTGATTTCCCCTGGGAGACACAGATGCAATGATGTTAGTATTCCCAGTGGAGGGGGAGGAGGAGAGGACTAACAGGCCATTTACAAGGAAGCCCACACTTCAACTAATACACTCTTCAGCAAAGACCATGTTTAATCACAAAATAACAGGAGGACTGATACCTGAAATTTCAAAAACACCAAAATAAAACAGAGGCAAATGAAGGTTTAGTATGCCACTATGCAAAATGCATTTCAAACAAACCAGTAAGGACATACAGTAGTAGAACACTGGCCTCTAGTTAACCTGCCATTGGCTCTGACCCAGTTTTAATCGGAAGAAGGCAGGATTTACAACCTGCTTAAGGATGGAGTTTGACAACTGCTATAATCAGAAGAGCTGTCAACACAAGGACAGCTGTCAAGCCAAACTGTAATTCATAAAAAATAATAGCTAAGCCCCCAAGACATCCCCAACATTGTGTGCAATCACTGGATTTAACCATATTTAGAGTGTTATGAAAGTTCTAAGAACAGGTTAAGGGTCCTAAAATAAAATAAAATCAACAAATAGCTATTGAATGTCTATTAAATAAAAAATTCAATAATATTAAGTGACTAAATGGATAAAATATGCCCAGCAGATTCCCTGGCATATAGTAGGTGCTTAATAAATTATAAGTATCAACATTATTATTACAAGCAAAACTGTTTTGACAGTCTTAAAATTGGGCAAAAGTCTAGTGACCTAGTAAGAAAATCTAAATTAAAAATTAAATTGCACGTTTAAAGTATTAATTTCATGAAATATTTCTGAGTTGTCAGAATATTTTAGTTTTATATATTTGTAATGCCAAAACCTCTAATACTATTTGAGTGTTTAGTTATCTTGATTATAACATATATGGTATTTGTCTTGTTATTTCTACAATAATATGAGAGAAAGGGATCATTTACTAGATTAATCTTGGGCAGATTCCTAATTCAAGGATAAATAATTTTTATGATTATCTAGTGACTCTTAATGAACAGAAAGAGGAATATAAAGGCACATAAATGAACATATATGTGTGTGTTTATTCACAAGTACAGTCTTGAAAAACAGCCAGACCCACTGATCCAGGTGACCAATGATAAAGATTTTCATTTATTTCTATAAACGATTATCTTCCAAAAAATTGTGTGCTTTAAAAGGATACTAGGACTGTAATTATTTATGGAGTTATGAAAAGACTGGAAGTAGAATTAGAAGACCTGGACAAGTATTTTGGCTTTGCCACCTATAACACGTTACCCTGTCAAGGTCACTTCACCTCTCTGGACTTCAGTTTTTTATCTGTAAATATAGGAAAACAGGGCCTAGCTAAGGCATCTGTTGGAAACATTAAGAGATTATATGTATGAAAACAGTACCACCACCATCTTATCTGTCAAGGTTTGAATTTGTGTGTGTGTGTGTGTGTGTGTGTGTAAACTTTATTTGAGTATAAAATACATACAAAAGAGTACCAAAATAAAAAACTTTCTTAAGATGAATTTATCCATGTAACTAACTGGCACACAGATCAAGAGTCAGATCATTATAGAATCTCAGAAGCACTCTCACCCTGTTCAACCCTTTCAAATGCTACCTACCCAGTTCCCCAAGGTGACCAATATCGTGTGTGCTAATGATGGAGATGTGTTCTTCCTGTCTTTGATCTTCATATAAATGGAAGCATACAGAACATACTTCTTTTGTGTCTGGCATCCTGAACTCAGTATGTTTATGAAGTTCATCATTTTACACTCAGTGTTTTTTTTCCAATTCCATTTTGTTATCTTTCTGCAGTGCCTTTTAGAATTACCTTTCAGTTCACCATAGTTTTGTATTTTTTTTAATTTGTGTGAATTCTGCACTTTAAACTATTCATATTGTAAGATTTCTGTAACTTTTCATTTATTGAAATTCTATTTCATTCTCTTTGAAATTCCTTTGTTCTTTTTTGGAGTGTCTGTTCTTGTGTTTGTTAATCCTTGATTTTACACAAATTTTTTTTTTCTGATAATTTCTATCCAGTTTTACTTAAATTCCTTAAAGTCTAATCCTGTGGTTTACTGTGTCTGCTGACATTCACTCAAGTGTATTTTGTAAGTTTGAATTGTGAGCTCATTTTCAGCAGAACTTCCTTCTGTAGGAATTTTGTGCTGTATTAGTTAAGGGAGAGAAGTTTAGCATTTGCTTCTGCCGGGCCCTTTAGGGGTAACCAGCTGAGTGCACTTCCTATGTTAATTTCTCAACATGAGAATTTCTGAAACAATCAATATAAATGTAAACCCCAAACTTGCTTGAGATGGGGCTTTTTTTTTTTTTTTTTTAACCCACATTCTGGTCTGTGGCAGATAACCTTGTTGTCCTTCCTTACTAGCTAGTAGGTCAATTTTTTCTAAGCTAATTTTTTTTTTCCTACCAGGGATGCAGTCCTTAGAGGGTCTTGGTTTATGTGCAGGGTCTCAGTTCCAACTTCCCATTCCTCATGAAGCATCATTTCCAGGGTTTGCTGGCACTGAAATCCAAGCCCCCAGTTTCCCCAGATTAGATACAGTGCTGACTCACACACTAACACTATGGTTACCAGGTCCTTATTAATTTAGGGTGGGAGGTGAAGGACACCCAATGTCCGGGGACATCTGTTAGCTTAAAATACATGTTTGGTATATTTATCCAGGAAATAGATGTTCATTAAATATCTGAATGCTGCTGCTGCTGCTGCTAAGTCGCTTCAGTTGTATCTGACTCTGTGCGACCCCACAGATGGCAGGCCATGAGGCTCCCCCATCCCTGGGATTCTCCAGGCAAGAACACTGGAGTGGGTTGTCATTTCCTTCTCCAATGCAAGAAAGTGAAAAATGAAAGTGAAGATGCTCAGTTGTGTCCGACTCTTAGCGACCCCATGGACTGCAGCCTACCAGGCTCCTCCATCCATGGGATTTTCCAGGCAAGAGCACTGGAGTGCGTTGCCATTTCCTTCTCCAATGCTGAATGAATCAATTACAATTAAGTTAAGTGGTATTTACAATACTAATAGAGCCTATATAATATTTAGATTTTAAATCATTTAAATTTAATTTTCAAATAGGTAATATATGTACATGGTTCCAAATACAGAAGTCATTAAAGAGTTTATAGGAAAAAACTTTTATTCTGTGCTTGTATTCAAGCTCTACACTTCCTCCCTTAGGCAATCAACATTCACTTTTGTTTATCTTTCATTTAGGGGCAAATATATACAGATATATTCATGGCAGCACAGTATATATACTGTTCTTCACTTTACTCCTTTCACTTAACAATATATCTTAGAGAATTTTTTCGTATCAGAAAAGAAAATATAGCTTATTTTGAAGCCAGTCAGAAAGATCTTCGAATAATGTCAACCCTGTTACTATTCAAAAATGAGGTTTACACATATTAAATTAAATGGACACATTCCCACGTCGGTAAAGGCATTTACCCCTAATGGTTAACTATGGATGACAGAATGACTCATCTACATTCTCAAGGGCATATTTAGTCTGGTGTAACTGTTTCTACAGTTTCTGGATGGAGAAATGAAAACACAACATGTGCCACAGAGAAGGTGCTAAAAAATGTCTACAGAAAGAAAGAAGGATTGAAGGGATGGAAATAAGAACTAATAATTTACTTTCTTTTTAGACATGCCACACATTTCCTAAACTTGTGTATGTATAAAGGGTACTTCTTTTTTTTAAGATTTTTGCTAATTATTTTAAATTAGATGACAACTGTTTTACAATTGTGTTGGTTTCTGCCCTATTTCAACATGAATCAGCTATAGGTATATGTATGTCCCCTCCCTCCTGAGCCTCCCTCCCACCCCTCTAGGTAGTCACAGAGCATCGGATTTGAGCTTCCTATATCTGATTCAATCTCTCACTTTAACTTTTTGATCCAATGAAACTTGTTTAAGAAGAGAGAAACTAAAACATATTTTCCATATATGAGGAGTTTAGAAGGACTAGGATATTGTTCCAAGGACGTTTTGTTTCCAGCTGAGGATTAACAGAGCATCTAACAGGACTTCTCTGTAGCTCAGATGGTAAAGAATCTGCCTGCAACGCAGAAGAGCTGGGTTCAATCCCTGGGTCAGGAAGATCCTCTGGAGAAGGGAATGGAAATCCATTCCAGTATTCTTGCCTGGAGAATCCCATGGACAGAGGAGCCTGGCAGGGTACAGTCCATTGGGTCGCAAAGAGTCAGACACGACTGAGAGACTAACACAAACAACATGAGCATTTAACAATATGATCAATCTCTGATAAAATTAACACAGTATCTTTTTCTTCTTAGATGAAGTGTTTCCTTCCTTCTGCTCCTGATAAGCAGATCTTGCTTTCTAAGCAGTTCTGTTTCACTTCACTAGGAAGCTGAGTGATCCCTTCACACCTGCACTTTGAGTTGTCAGTCACCATGGTCCCCAGGCCCTAATGCAGGCCTTGAATGGCTCACTGAAAGCTGATGAACCTCAAGCATGTTCATATCAGTTCCAATGAAGTCCCACGAATCCACTTACACTGCTTATGCAACACACTTTTAAAAGAATTTTAGTGTGTGGAACTCCCTCCTTTTCAAAGGAGGTTGCATTGGCAGAGTTGTCTTTTTAAGCAGAGCTTAAAGAGCTCTGGACCTTAAAGCTGGACCTTATGGCACATATTTTGAAACAAGTCAGTTTGCTTCTTGAAGCCAGGCGTCAGGAATAAGGCGCAGCCCCGAATTTTTTGGTGAAGACCTCACAATCACTGTTGGAGTGCCTGACTTAATGCCTGGTTCAAACAGGTAAGAAGGAAGCTGAGAAAAGTTTCTTCCTAGACTGAAAATCAGAGTTCAGAGTAGCCAGCATTTGGTGATGTTAGAGGAGATATATGACAGACTTATATGAACATGTTTGCAGAGAGATGTGAGCACTGTGGAAAGTGGGAGGGGAAGGCATTTGTTTTTCTCTCCTTTCCTGGTAAATTCAGAGATAATGGGTTTGAATTTCTGGCTGTTAGGTAAGTTTACAACTTCTTTGAGTTTTTATTTCCTCATTTATAAATTGTAGAAAACAATAACTACTTCTGAGGGCTGTTTATAGAAAGGAGCCTTGAGATCTCTTGTATACTGTGATGGGCACACCTTTCAAAGGTATTTGGTAACAAAATGTACATGTATGCATATATGTGTGTGTGTGTGTGTATATATATATGCAACTTAACTATTTTAAGTACAGAAACAGAAGAATATAAAGGCTAATAAAACAAGTTTTTGGCTATTACAAGTAATGCTGCAGTACACATTCTTAATTATGTTTCATTATACACATGTTGAGGAGTATTTCCAGGGAATATAGTAGAAGTAAAATTGCCAGGTTGTAAGGGTATGTGTACCCATACCTTCAACTTCACTAGATTTTTGCTAAATTCACCTCCAAAGTGATGCAATGGTTGGACATTCCCAATAGCAGTATATGAGAGTTTTTGTTCCTCCACATCCCAGTTCTATTCTTTGCACATGTTGCGTGCATGCTATGTGTATGCTAAGTCGCTTCAGTCGTGTCCAACTCTTTGCAACCCCTTGGACTGTAGCCCATCAGGCTCCTCTGTCCATGGGATTCTCCAGGCAAGAATACTGGAGTGGGTTGCCATGCCCTCGTCCAGGGGATCTTCCTGACCCAGGCATCAAACCTGCATCTCCTGTGGCTCCTGCATTGCAGGTGGCTTCTTTACTGCTTGGCCACCGGCGAAGCCCTGGTGCACATACTTACATGTTGCCAATCTGTGTGAAGTTATATCTGAATGTTTTAATCTGCATCCCCTAATTATTGTTGGGAGACATTTCTCCAAGGGATTCTCATGTTTCTGTATACTGTGTGACCAGAGGTAAAGATAGCTTTTGTGCTAGACTGTCTTTCAAAAGATGTTAATATCATGAATGACCTTTGTCAACGGAGGTACTGCTTCCTTCTAGAATAGAAGGCAGGTTTGTTTATTGTCCGGTATGATAAAGACGTGTTCTCCAGGGCAAAGGTTGGGCAGGTCTGCTGGAGCTTTTTATAAAAGGCTGGGGTTCCCTAAGCTTAGGATTCTAAGCTGTGACACTATGTGCCTAAGATCTGCTGGGGCCTCTCTTTGTAGCTCCCATGGGACTCAAGGGGAAATGACACAAACATGAAGCTCATGCTGCTTGCTGCGCTGTGAACAATAGTCTCTGTCTCTGATCCATGAGTTTCGTGTCTTTTGCCAGCATCCATAAAACTGCATCAGGCTAACTGCTAAGAGCTCAGGTAGTGCATGATCTCAGACTACTCACAGTTCCTGGAAGTTATTGGTGAGGGGGAGCAGCTTGCTTGTTGGTTATTTGGCTCTTTCTCATTTGTGAGCTATCTGTTTTTGGGGTCTATTTTTTCCATTTGATTGTTTCTTATTGACTGGGAGATGTTCTTGATATATACTAGTTTAAATATTGATGGCTGTCTTTTATTCAGCTCTGTGTGTGTGTGTGTGCGCGTGCGCTCAGTCGCATCCAACTCTTTGCGACCCCATGGACTGCAGGCCACCAGGCTTCTCTGTCCATAAGATTCTCCCCATGCCCTCCTCTAGAGGATCTTCCTGACCCAGGGATGAAACCCACATTTCCTGCATTGCAGGAGGATTCTTTACCCACTGACCCACCTGGGAAGCCCTTATTCAACCATGTTCATATCCAAATAGAATAAAAGTAGCAATACTTTTTCTAGTACTTCACAGTTTCCAAAGTACTTTATTATCTCTACCTCTTACCAGTAGCTCCTTAGGATCCATATTACTTCCATTTTACAGATTATCCTCTATTTTACAGATTATTTAAGTGAAAATTACCTAACAAGGCTAATCAGTTAATAGAAGAAATAAATGAAAAAATCAAATCTGTTTTTCTTCACATCAAGAAAGTATTTCTTACAGGAGAGATTCTAGCTCCTAAGTAACAATGGTTAGAATCTTAGTTGTCATTGATAACAACAGGAATGAAATAATGAAGTTTCAAAAGGGGACTGGAGGAACCTTCATTTCTGTTGACTGTGTAGAAAGCTCAATTCATTATGAGTGTGTCCATAAGAATTTTAACATATAATCAACTTTAGAGGTTATTAATCTATTTTTTAAACATAAAGTTATGGTAGCTCTGCTGCTGCTAAGTCGCTTCAGTCGTGTCCGACTCTGTGCGACCCCATAGATGGCAGCCCACCAGGCTCCACCTAGTGGCTGGCATGTTTCCAAGCGCTATGTGGTACTGGACAAACCTGAGATAAGCAAATAAAGTCAAATATAATTAGTAATAATTTAAAAACATCTTACCATAATGTAGAGCTGTTTGACCTTCATTGTCCTATAAAAGAAACAAAGAATCTAAGTTATTGCAAAGTATGAAAATATGTAAGCTATAGCAAATATCTGATATACCAAAGTCCTATAGGTTTACCAGCTACAGGAAAAGAAGCCAGTTCTTTGAGCCTCACAGTAACCTCTGACCAAACTGTCCATCTCGGAGAAAAGGAGGTTGAATGGTAACTTGTACACTGCAGCAGCCACAGAGTGACAGGATGAGTAGATCTGCAGATACTAAACCAAAGGGAATCCTTTAAAATGTGACAGTTTGATTACCCAATTAGTGGCAGAAAAATGGCCATTTATCATGGCCAGTATTATAATGTTTTTTTTTAGAGTACATTCCCAAAATCTATCTAAGAAGTCTATGATTTATAGTAAGAATTAGCAGCTTTGTAACTCATTTTCAAAGATTCAGATTCCAGACTTATAACAGTTTCCTAATCATATCAAATATTATACAGAAATGTGATTTCAAGGCACAAAGTCTCTACAAGTTAAGTCAAAAATTCCCACATATACTCAGGAAAATCCAACTGTTAAATTTTTATTTCTTTAAAATCAAAATATTTTAACTATATAAACTAATTATCAATGAGTACTTTTTCATGATGCTATTTTTTAATTCAATTTTTATTTTACATTGGAGTAGTTGATTTACAATGTTAGTTTCAGCTGTACAGCAGTGATTCAGTTATACATATATCTATTTTTCAGATTCTTTCCCATAGGTTATTATAGAACATTGAGCAGTTCTTTGTACATACAATAGGTCCTTGTTGGTTATCTGTTTTATATATATTAGGATGTATATGTTAATCTCCAAACTCCTAATTGATCCCTCCTCTAATCTCTCCTCTTTGGTAACCATTAAGTTTGTTTTCAAAGTCTGAGTCTGTTCTGTTTTATAAATAAAATTCATTTGTATAAGTTTTCTAGATTCTACATATAAGTGATATCATATGGTTTTTGTCTCTGTGTGACTTCATTTAGTATGATAATGCCTAGGTCCATCCATGCTGCTGCAAATGGCATTATTTCATTCTTTTTTATGTCTCAGTAATATTCCACTGTACATATATACCACATCTTCTTTATCCATTCCTCTGTCAGTAGACATTTAATTTGCTTCCATGTCTTAGCTATTGTGAGGAGTGCTGCAATGAACACTGGGGTGCATGTATCTTTTTGAATTGTGGTTTTCTCTGGATATATGGTCAGGAGTGGAACTGCTAGATCATATGGTTGCTCCCTTTTTAGTACTGAAAGGAATCTCCATGCTTTTCTCTATATTGTGTGCTCAGTTGCATCTGACTTAGGTGCACCATAGTTGTAGCCTGCCAGGCTCCTCTGTCCACCACTTCCTGCTCCAAGGGATCTTCTTGACCCAGGGATTGAACCCATGTCTCTTGTGTTTCCTGCATTGGCAGGCAGACTCTTTACCACCAGGGCCACCTAGGAAGCTCTGTTCTCCAAATAGTAGTTGTATCAACTTGCATTCTCACCAACAGTGTAGGAATGTTCTCTTTTCCTCTGCATCCTCTCCAGGATTTATTATTTGTAGATTTTTTGATGATGGCCATTCTGACTGGTGGGCTTCCCAGGTGGCTCAGTGGTAAAGAATCAGCCTGCCAATTCAGGAGACACAGGAGACGCAGGTCAAGAAGATCCCTTGGAGGAGGAAAAGGCAACTCACTCCAGTATTCCTGCCTAGAGAATCCTATGAATAGATGAGCCTGGTGGGTTCAATCCATAGAGTCACAGAGTTGGACATAACTGAGCACATGCATATTCTGACCTGTATGAGGTGATACCCCTTTAGTTTTGATTTTCTCTAATAATTAGCAACATTCAGTATTTCTTCATGTGTTTTTGGCCATCCATATGTCTTTCTTAGAGAAATGTCTATTTAGATCATTTGCCCATTTTTTGATTGGTTGTTTTTGGTTTTGTTTTTGATATTGAGTTGCATGAACTGCTTGTATATTTTGGAGATTAATCCTTTGTAAGTTGCTTTGTTTGCAAATATTTTCTCCCATCCTATGGGTTGTCTTTTTGTTTTCTTTATGGTTTCCTTTGCTGTGCAGATGCTTTTGAGTTTAATTAGGTCCCATTTGTTTGTTTTTGTTTTTTATTTTCATTGCTCTGGGAGGTGGACCCATAAAGGTATTGCTGTGATTTATGTCAAAGAGTGTTCTTCCTATGTTTTCTTCTAAGAGTTTTATAGCATCCAATCTTATATTTATGTCTTTAATCCATTTTGAGTTTATTTTTGTATATGGTATTAGCGAATATTCTAATTTAATTGTACTACATGTAGCTTTCCAGTTTCCCCAGCATCATTTATTGAAGAGACTGTGTTGCTGCCATTGTATAGTCTTGCCTCCTTTGTCATAGACTGACCAAAGGTGTGTGGGTTTACTTCTGAACTTTGTATCCTGTTCCATTGACCTACATTTCTGTTTTTGTGCCAATACTATACTGTTTTGATGACTTTGTAGTATAAAGTCAGGGAGCCGTATTCCTCCAGTTCCATTTTCCTTTCTCAGAATTGCTTTGGCTATTCGGTGCCTTTTATGTTTCCATGCAAATTAAAAATTTTTTGTTCTAAAAATTTTGTGAAAAATGCCATTGATAATTTGATACAGATTGCATTGAATCTGTACATTGCCTTGAGTAGTATAATCATTTTGACTATATTGATTCTTCCAATCCAAGAACATGGTATATCTTTCCATCTGAGTAATGCTATTTCTTAAGCTGCGGGCGATGATCACGTTACATGAGCAACACATAATCAGGATGATGGATAGGTGAAAAGTAGAGTTTAGATTAATTTGATATGCATTTAGTATGTGCATGGCCATTCTTGCTGCTGCTGCTACTAAGTTGCTTCAGTCGTGTCCGACTCTGTGCGACCCCAGAGACAGCAGCCTAGTGACCCCATGGATTGCAGCCTACCAGGCCATTCTTGAGCCCCTGGTAATTAAGAATAAATGATTAACCATTATTGTAAATGAGACAGAGAGGTATTAGGATTTAAATCAACTACTCTTTAAATCAACTACTCTTAGACAAACCATATCTACCTTTCCCATTTCCTAAAGACTGAATATGGGGGTTGGTTCCCAGAAGGTTTTGGGTGTGGTTCTATTTAAGAAGAAAGGCAAAGAGCTGCCATGGAGAGCTTATTTTATGGTTCAGGTAGTTTGCAGTTCAGTCGCTCAGTCGTGTCCGACTCTTTGCGACTCCATGAATCACAGTACGCCAGGCCTCCCTGTCCATCACCAACTCCCGGAGTTCACTCAGACTCACGTCTATCGAGTCCGTGATGCCATCCAGCCATCTCATCCTCGGTCATCTCCTTTTCCTCCTGCCCCCAATCCCTCCAAGCATCAGGGTCTTTTCCAATGAGTCAACTCTTCGCATAAGGTGGCCAAAGTACTGGAGCTTCAGTTTTAGCATCATTCCTTCCAAAGAAATCCCAGGGTTGATCTTCAGAATGGACTGGTTGGATCTCCTAGCACTCCAAGGGACTCTCAAGAGTCTTCTCCAACACCACAGTTCAAAAGCATCAATTCTTCTGCACTCAGCCTTCTTCACAATCCAACTCTCACATCCATACATGACCACAGGAAAAACCATAGCCTTGACTAGACGGACCTTAGTCGGCAAAGTAATGTCTCTGCTTTTGAATATACTATCTAGGTTGGTCATAACTTTTCTTCCAAGGAGTAAGCGCCTTTTAATTTCATGGCTGCAGTCACCATCTGCAGTGATTTTGGAGCCCAAAAAAACAAAGTCTGACACTGTTTCTACTGTTTCCCCATCTATTTCCCATGAAGTGATGGGGCCAGATGCCATGATCTTCGTTTTCTGAATGTTGAGCTTTAAGCCAACTTTTTCACTCTCCTCTTTCACTTTCAACAAGAGGCTTTTTAGCTCCTCTTCACTTTCTGCCATAAGGGTGGTGTCATCTGCATATCTGAGGTTATTGATATTTCTCCCAGCAATCTTGATTCCAGCTTGTGTTTCTTCCAGTCCAGCGTTTCTCATGATGTACTCTGCATAGAAGTTAAATAAGCAGGGTGACAATATACAGCCTTGACGTACTCCTTTTCCTATTTGGAACCAGTCTGTTGTTCCATGTCCAGTTCTAACTGTTGCTTCCTGACCTGCATACAGATTTCTCAAGAGGCAGGTCAGGTGGTCTGGTATTCCCATCTCTTTCAGAATTTTCCACAGTTTATTGTGATCCACACAGTCAAAGGCTTTGGCATAGTCAATAAAGCAGAAATAGATGTTTTTCTGGAACTCTCTTGCTTTTTCCATGATCCAGCGGATGTTGGCAATTTGATCTCTGGTTCCTCTGCCTTTTCTAAAACCAGCTTGAACATCAGGGAGTTCACGGTTCACGTATTGCTGAAGTCTGGCTTGGAGAATTTTGAGCATTACTTTACTAGCATGTGAGATGAGTGCAATTGTGCGGTAGTTTGAGCATTCTTTGGCATTGCCTTTCTTTGGAATTGGAATGAAAACTGACCTTTTCCAGTCCTGTGGCCACTGCTGAGTTTTCCAAATTTGCTGGCAAATTGAGTGCAGCACTTTCACAGCATCATCTTTCAGGATTTGAAACAGCTCAACTGGAATTCCATCACCTCCACTAGCTTTGTTCATAGTGATGCTTTCTAAGGCCCACTTGACTTCACATTCCAAGATGTCTGGCTCTAGATTAGTCATCACATCATCATGATTATCTGGGTCATGAAGATCTTTTTTGTACAGTTCTTCCGTGTATTCTTGCCACCTCTTCTTAATATCTTCTGCTTCTGTTAGGTCCAGACCATTTCTGTCCTTTATCGAGCCCATCTTTGCATGAAATGTTCCCTTGGTATCTCTAATTTTCTTGAAGAGTTCTCTAGTCTTTCCCATTCTGTTCTTTTCCTCTATTTCTTTACATTGATTGCTGAAGAAGGCTTTCTTATCTCTTCTTGCTATTCTTTGGAACTCTGCATTCAGATGCTTATATCTTTCCTTTTCTCCTTTGCTTTTGGCCTCTCTTCTTTTCACAGCTATTTGTAAGGCCTCCCCAGACAGCCATTTTGCTTCAGATAGGTAGTTTTGGTTCAGATAGGTAGTTAGAAAAAAGTAATTCTTTAACACCTAGAGAAGTTCAGCAGGGATAACAGCTGATGGGTAGAAGACAACTTTGAGGCAATGTAGTTTGATTAAACTGTTTTCTTACCAGGAATTGGAGTTCTCACTGGATTTGGCGATAACATGTGGGTGGATAGGCTGGAGGAGATAGGAAAGATGTAATTTTGAGGAACCTTGTGAGTAGGGTAGATTCAGCTGAGGTACAGCACTGCTTACGTTTGGGATGCTCATTATATATCATAAGGATAATAATAAACTCTAAGGGTTGTAAAAGATGGACCGCAGAACCAAGAAGTCAGAAAAATAAGAGATTATTTTTGCCAATTGTTTCTTGTATTTTTCAATTCAGTCCCTACTTTGCTCTTAGGTCCTCTTTGCCTTGCCCTGCCCTTGAGATTAATGACAGGTAGGGGAAGAGAACTGAGGCAGCCACAGTAAACAATATCCAAGAGATGATAATGAGGGGTGGCAATGACACTGTGAAGTTGTGTTCCTGAGTATCTGGATTTACCTGGCTACAGTCAAGGGCAATTTTGAAAGAACTGCATTGCCCATTATGGCTTTAAACTCGTATCTGCTTTGCTAGTTTCCAAAGTTAACCAGTAAAAATGCATGTGTGTGTGTGTTTGTGTGTGTGTACACACACCTGATGGGTTTATACATTCACATTTATAGTTTAAATGCTTGGCAACAGAAAACAATTTCAGAAAGGGTTTAATCAATTGCAACCTCAGGACTCTAACCTATGCATTCATCATGCAAGGTTATATTTTCTACAATTATCCATTTTTAGAAAGTGTAACTTTCTTGTTATTTGTGCATAAATTCCTTGTTTAATTACTGTGTTCATATAAATACATATGCAGAGTTAAATTTCATTCAATTTGTAATTGCTTATCTTCACAAGAGAGGTAGAAGCATAATTAATTTCTTTTAATCACTCTTACCAATGAGTACTAAATCTATATCTCCACTTCAATCTCCAACTAATGAATTAATTTAAAATGTTTACTGAGCTCCTACTATGGTCCAGGCAGTGTTCCAGGTACTGGGAGCACAGAGGTGAGCAAGAGAGAGAAGATCCCTCATGTTATAACTCTTAAATTCTAGTGGTAAGGGAAGTAATAAGCAAATAAATCTTTTCTGTAATAGACAGTAATAAAGTGCTCCAAAAAGCATAATACAGTGTCTAGATGATGTGAGATGCTATTTTAGATCAAAAGAACAAGGAAGGGCTCTTTGAGAAGGTATGTACACACAGAGAATTGGGGAAGATTCTAGGATGGTCATGCAGCCTCCTGAGCTGAGCACATCATAGCACCCATCATCCTCCTGGTCTAGAAGTAGCATGTCACTCAAGCCAAACCAATTAGAGTCTTCTCTTAGGATTTTCAAAATAGGATTCATGTCAATGTATGGCAAAACCAATATAATATTGTAAAGTAATTAGCCTCCAATTAAAATAAATAAAGTTATATTTAAAAAAAAGGATTTTCAAAATAGAGCAAGGAGATAGAAGCATGTGTACAGAGAAAGCCTTTTTCTTCCTGGTCAAAAGAAAGTGGTGTAGTGAATAAAGACAGATACAAAAAGATAAATATTGTATTATTCCAGTTGTATGAACTATTTGAGAGTAGTCAAATTCAGAGAGATAGAAATAGAACAGTGGTTACCAGGGGCTGCAGGGGCTGTCCTTCTTGGTTAGGTGAGCCAACAACAAAATACTCTGTAGGCAAAAGTGATCCTGTCACTTGCAAACGGAGTCCTGAGTAATACAGAACACAAAGTTATTTATGACTCAAGCCTTGGTCATCTTCCTTGCCATTTTGTGACCTCTGATTCCCAGTAAGAATACCTTTCTGGACATTCACATCTGTAAGTGCACTTCACTCTTCTTGAAATCTGTCCTCCAACCTTATAGTGTTCTGCTCTTTTCTCATGTTTTAATATCCATCTTTGACATATTTGAGCATTTTAGGCAGATGTATAGTCCCTGTGTTTCTTTTATTTGAGCTCAGGGAGAGGGGGCAGGTGGTGGTACATGTGATACTTGTGCTGCCTGAGATTCATGTACTGTTGTGATTACTACCTGTGTGCTTTATAATTTTGGACTGTGAATTCAAGTGGGGTTTTATCTGTGAAAAATTCTCTGCTTTGTTCCCTGAATTGAGATTCTGTCCCTCTAGAATGATTTTGCTTTTGTTTCTGACAGACACCACGGAAATATTATCAGTCTGAGATCCCTACGTTGAGTTCTTAGCTTGGAGATTTTTAAACAACTACTTAGTGTAAATTTTACTTCCCTGGTGGCTTAGATGGTAAAGCGTCTGTCTACAATGCAGGAGACCTGGGTTCGATCCCTGGGTCGGAAGATCCCCTGGAGAAGGAAATGGCAATCCACTCCAGTACTATTGCTTGGAAAATCCCATGGACAGAGGAGCCTGGTAGGCTACAGTCCATGGGGTCACAAAGAGTCGGACACAACTGAGCGACTTCACTTTCACTTTAGTGTAAATTTAAAAACGGCAAACCTATTTCTCATCCCACCTCCCTTCCTGGGCTTGGAGTGCAGGCTAAGAAAAATTCATGTCAGCTTTTTGTTGGAGGGTAGATTTTTAATGTCTACTTTTCCCTGATGGTGGCTGCCGTTTTTTGAGCGATTTCTACCTCATAGATACTGGGACTGTCTGATCCTTGCTTCCAGGACAGTCAGGTGTTGGTTTAAACTTACTACTTTCTTTTTAAAGTTTTGGGCTTATTAAAAACTTAAGGCTTACTACTTTGTTTCTTAGCTGTGTTTGTTTTGGCCTTTGGAGAACAACTTTACTTTTTGGTATGCTCTACCATATTTCCTACATTGTGGAGCATAAATGCCAAATGTAATTATTCTATAAGGGCCCAAACAATCATGAACTCAGTTCACAGTTAACTCAGTGAAAAATTACTCTTTCAGTTTGACTTCCAGATGCTTTTTTCTCCTGTATGCAGAGGATGAGTTGTTCTCTCTTGAATTTATACAGATTATTTCCTTCCCCACATGTATTCTACACTGATTCTTTCTTTATAATTTTTGATCATTATTTTCATTTTATTAATAATTATTTCCTTTAAGGACTAGATTTTCTTCTCTCCCGAGATGGGGCACCCTGTCAAATGTAAGAAGTATGTGTTTATTTAAAATTGTGTTTATTTATTTATTAAAGTATAGCTGATTTACAATGTTAATTTCTGCTGCACACCAAAGTGATTCAGTTTTACACACATATGCATTCTTGTTTTATATTCTTTTCCATTATGGTTGATCCCAGGAGACTGGATATAGTTCCCTGTGCTATACAGTAAGACCTGTTGTTTATCCATTCTAAATGTAATAGTGTGCACCTACTAACCAAAACTGAGTCCATCCCTTTCCTTCCCCATCAGCAGCCACGAGTTTTTTCTCTGTGAGTCTGTTTCTGCTTCATAGATAGGTTTGTCTGTGTCACATTTTAGATTCCACATTTAAGTGATATCATACAGTGTTTGTCTTTCTCTTTCTGACGGATTTCACTCAGCATGATAATCCTTAGTCGCACCCGTGTTGCTGCAGATGACATTATTTTGTTTTTATGGCTGAGTAATATTCCATTGTATGTATGTACCACATCTTCTTTATCCATTCCTCTGTCGATGGACATTTAAGTTGTTCTACATCTTGGCTATTGTGAATAGTTCTGCTATGAACATAGAGGTGCATGTATCATCCTGAATTACAGTTTTGTCTAGATATATACCCAGGAATAGGATTGCTGGATGATATGGTAATTCTGTTTTCAGTTTTCTGAGGAACTTCTATACTGTTTTCCACAGTGACCGCACCAAACCTACATTCCCATCAATGGTAGGAGAGTTCCTTTTTCTTGACACCCTCTCCAGCATTTGTTATTTGTAGATTTCTTAATGATGGCCGTTCTGAATGGTGTGAGGTGGTACTTCTTTGTAGTACTGATTTGCATTTCTCTAGTAATTAGCAATCTTTTCATGTGCCTGTTGGCCATTTGTATTTATTCTTTGGAGAAATGTCTGTTAAGGTCTTCTGCCTATTTTTCAATTGGATTATTTGTTTCTTGTTGTTGAGTTGTAGGAGCTGTTTCATTTTGGAAATGAAACCCTTGTGGGTCACATCATTTGCAAGTATTTCCTCCTCCCATTCTGTATGCTATCTTTTTGTTTGTTTATGACTTCTTTTCCTATGCTAAAGTTTGTAGGTTTGATTAGGTCCCATTGGTTTATTTTTATTTCTATTGCCTTGCTGCTGCTGCTAAGTCGCTTCAGTCATGTCCGACTCTGTGTGACCCCATAGATGACAGCCCCCAGGCTCCTCTGTCCCTGGGATTCTCCAGGCAAGAATACTGGAGTGGGTTGCCATTTCCTCTCTACTATTGCCTTAGGGACTGACCTAAGAAAACGTTAGTATAATTTATATCAAAATGTTTTGCCTATGATCTCTTAAAGGCATTTTATGGTGTCATGTCTTATGTTTAAGTCTTTAAGCCATTTTATTTTTGTGCATGCAGTGAGAGTATGTTCTAACCTCATTGATTTACATATGCTGTCCAGCTTTCCCAATACCATTTGCTGAAGAGACTTTGCCCCATTGTATACTCTCACTTCCTTTGTTGAAGATCAATTGACTGTAGGTGTGTGGGTTTAACTCTGGGCTCTCTTTTCTGTTCCACTGATCCATGTCTGTTTTTGTGTCAATAACCATGCTGCTTTGATTACTCTAGCTTTGTAGTATTGTCTGAAGTTTGGGAGGCTTATGCTTCCTGCTTTGTTCTTTTTCTTCAGGATTGCTTTGGCAATGCTGGGTCTTTCATGGTTCCATATGAATTTTAGGATTATTTGTTTTAGTTCTGTGAAAAATGTCATGGATACTTTGGTAGTGTTCTGTGCTCAGTCATGTCCAACTCTTTGAGACCCCATGGACTGTAGCCTGCCAGCACCCTCTGTCCATAGAATTTTTCAGGCAAGAACACTGGTGTGGGCTGCCACTTCCAACTCAAGGGGCTCCTTCCAACCCAGGGGGACTCAAGGGGCTCCTTCCAACCCAGGGGTCAAACCTGCATCTCTTGTGTTTCCTGCATCAGCAGGCGGATTCTTTACCACTGTGCCACCTGGGAGTAGGGATCTCATTAAATCTGTAGATTGCTTTGGGTAGTATGGCCATTTAAACAATATTAATTAGAAGTATTTTTCAAACAAATTACCAAATGAAGTAGTGATGAAAATATTAACCTTAAGTCATTGATAATATTGCTGTTTTTTGCACATAAAATTGTGTAGCCAGGTGCTGATTTTTTCTACTGCTAAATGCATTTTATCAAATTGTATCAAAAGCCCCATTTCCAAGTCCAGATCTATCTACCTGTCTACTTATACACACATACATGCGTTCAGTCAGTTCAGTTGACCAGTTATGTCTGACTGAGACCCCATGTACTGCAGCATGCTAGGCCTGCCTGTCCATTACCAAATCTCGTAGCCTAACCAAACTCATGTCCATTGAGTTGTCATGCCATCTAACCATCTCATCCTCTGTCGTCCCCTTCTCCTCCTGCCCTCAATCTTTCCCAGCATCAGGGGCTTTTCCAGTGAGTCAGTTCTTCACATCAGGTGGCCAAAGTATTGGAGTTTCAGCTTCAGCATCAGTCCTTCCAATGAATATTCAGGACTAATTTCCTTTAGGATAGACTGGTTGGATCTCCTTGCAGTCCAAGGGATTTTCAAGAGTCTTCTCCAATGCTACCATTCAAAAGCATCAATTCTTTGGCATTCAGCTTTCTTCATAGTCCAACATTCACATCTATACAAGACTACTGGAAAAACCACAGCCTTGACTAGATGGACCTTTGTTGGCAAAGTAATGTGTCTGCTTTTTAATATGCTGTCTAGGTTGGTCATAACTTTCCTTCCAAGGAGCAAGGATCTTTTAATTTCATGGCTGCAGTCACCTTCTGCCTTTGGGGTAATTTTGGAGCCCCCCAAAATGAAGTCTTCACTGTTTCCATTGTTTTCCCATCTATTTCCCATGAAGTGATGGGACCAGATGCCATGATCTTCGTTTTCTGAATGTTGAGCTTTAAGCCAACTTTTTCACTCTCCTCTTTCATCAAGAGGCTCTTTAGTTCTTCACTTAAGACTGGTGTCATCTGCATATCTGAGGTTATTGATATTTCTCCCGGCAATCTTGATTCCAGCTTGTGCTTTCTCCAGTCCAGCATTTCTCGTGAGGTACTCTGCATAGAAGTTAAATAAGCAGGGTGACAATATACAGCCTTGACGTACTCCTTTTCCTATTGGGAACCAGTCTGTTGTTCCATGTCCAGTTCTAACTGTTGCTTCCTGACCTGCATATAGGTTTCTCAAGAGGCAGGTCAGGTGGTCTGGTAATCCTATCTCTTTCAGAATTTTCCAAGTTTATTGTGATCCACACAGTCAAAGGTTTTGGCATAATCAGTAAAGCAGAAGTAGATGTTTTTCTGGAACTGTCTTGCTTTTTCCATGATCCAGCGGATGTTGGCAATTTGATCTCTGGTTCCTCTGCCTTTTCTAATCCAGCTTGAACATCTGGAAGTTCATGGTTCACGTACTGTTGAAGCCTGGCTTGGAGAATTTTGAGCATTACTTTAATAGCATGTGATGTTTAAGTCATGGAAATAACATGCTTCCAAGATGTTTTGTATGAGCAGAAAATTCTCCTGTCATTGGATTTCTTTTTTTTTTTTTGGTGACCATAGTTATACTGATACTCTAATTCAGATATGATCTACCATTTCTACCAATGTGAGTTCTAAAGATACTGTACACAGCATGGATCATTAAAAGAGTAATAAGAGAGCTACATAGAGTTGATGCATTTTCCCATGTGGGTAATGAGAGATTTAGTTCTTATCCAGTAATTTGACATCTGAAATAAAAATTCTGTTTTAGTATTCAAGTGAATAGATGATAAGGGAAGCACTCAGGAAAATTGGTTGTGAGGAATTAAAAGTAGTGATAAAAATTATGAGTTTGTAATATAATTTTGGGTAATTTTCAATATTATTTCTAAGCTTGGAATGTTTTGCCTCTCCTAACTTGTGAGATCTGTGACTCTATTACAGAATATGATTAAACTAATCTGACAATTTACCATATGTTAGGTGTTGGCATACATATTTTGTAATTATTTTTCTAAGACTTTTTCTGATACATGCATTAAGTCTTCAGTTGGTTATAAGCACACTCCTTTCTTTCTTAGGGAAAAAAAGGTAGGTATAGTAATACCTCATTTAACTATTAATGGCACCTGTTAGGAAAATCCCATGGCTAGAGGAGCCTGGTGGGCTACAGTCCATGGCATCGCAAAGAGTGGGACGCAACTGAGCAACTCAATAACAACAAAGCACCTTTTAGAGAGCGAAAAACCTGTCAGCACATTTTAAAAATAATTGGCAATTACTCTTTGAATATGCAAACACTGAAAACTGCCTTTATAAACTTTCTAAGGTATCTTACTTCCCCTTATCACTCAAGATGGAGAACATAAGAGATTATTTAATCTTTTCCTGATGATTCAGTTATCATAAACTAGTCTGAGTGAACTCCGGGAGTTGGTGATGGGCAGGGAGGCCTGGCGTGCTGCGATTCATGGGGTCGCAAAGAGTCGGACACGACTGAGGGACTGAACTGAACTGAATGATGTCCCTCGGTGTCTTGCATCAAGTAAATGTCTGGGCATATACCTGAACAAAAAAATCATTTGTTTTACATCAGTGTTAGTCAGTCAGTGATGTCTGAACCTGTGACCAGGCTCCTCTGTCCATGGAATTCCCCAGGCAAGAATACTGGAATGGGTTGCGATTTCCTTCTCCAGGGGATCTTCCTGACCCAGAGATCAAACCTGTGTCTCCTGCACCGGCAGACAGGTTCTTTACCACTCAGCCACCAGGGAAGCCTGAGGACAAGAAAAGGAGCAAGCAAAAGGGACAGAGAAAGAGCTACTGAAAAAAACTGAGCAAAAGGGACCTTACCAAGGTCAGTAAGGGAGTAACCAAAATCACACTCCTGGAACACGAGAGAATAAAGCATTTAACAAAAAAGTCATTGAAATGCTGCTGATAGGTTAAGAACGGTAGGGACCAGAGTGGTCACTGGATGTAGCAGAACTGAAATGAAAAACAGAAAGAATGATAGAAGTGGCTTCAAGAAATAATACGGGAGGAGACATTAGAGTATAAACAATTCTTTCACGGAATTCTGGAGAAGAATGAAATGGGGCGGGAGTTGGGCAGTTAAGTTGGGTAAATAGATAGCAGTATATCTGTATCTGCTGGAACCTATACAGAAGAGAGGGAAAACTGATAATGCAGAAAAGAATATATGCAGTAAGAGCTTGAGTGGGATGGCACGCAGTGCATTAGCAGAGGGGCTGGCCTTGGGTGTACAGATGGCTCCTACATACGAATGGGGGGAAAGTGGCTTTGTAGGCACAGATGCAGGCAGGTAGACAGATGTGATGGTAGAACTTGAGGAAGTTCTTTTTTCACTGACTCTTATTTCACTTCAGTTTAATAGGAATGAAGGTCATTAGGAGAGAATGAGGATGAGGAAGGAGGTGTTTAGATTTTGAGCAGAGAAGAGAACATATGAAAGAGTTATCTTAAGAGAGGGAAGAGGTAACGGAGTAGGGGAATATCAAGTCGCTGCTGGGCAGCAGTGAGGGCCCAGGAGGTCAGCAGTTATAAACCTGAAGTGGACATGGGCATGTATGCCTCTCCTGACATGTGTAGCTGCATAGCTACAGACATGGAAGAGTGGAAGAATTAATTTAAACATCTATCTCTGAAAGCCTATCAGGGACACAATGATAAATAAACCAGTTATAGTCCATGCCTTAGTGGAGTTTACAATTTAGTTTATGTACTGTAAAAGAAAACCTAAACAGAGAAATGGCTACAGCGTAATATACTTGTAGGACAGAATATCAGGCAAACATTTTAGAAAGTGTGCTGAAGAATATCTGATGTGCATATGAGAAGATATTCATGACAAATAAAGTAGGATATAAAACTATATACAGTATGATCTCATTTTTGTTTTTAAAATGTATTATCTACCTATAGAACAAAGAGAGGGAAAGCATCCAAAGTGATAAAAGGGATTATCTCAGGGGTAAGATTGCAGATGACTGAATGCTTTTTCTTTATACTTATTATTTGTAAATATTTTATAAAAATTTCAATAATACATTGTTATCACTTTTACAATAAGAAAAAGTTACTATTGATTTGTATTATTTGAATTTGAATACCATCTATATATTTACATTTTTCAGTGATTATTACTTGGCTATACCAATAAAAACTGATCAATTAAAATTATGGTTAGGTATAAATGTTTATTTACAGGTACAAGCATGATAGGGTTATCTGCCTGCTGCCCCTCTACCCAAATCCATTTCTTGTTTGCTGTGCTCCTCAGATCACCATGACTAATTTGGGCTTTTGAGTTCAGATGCTGTGGGCTGAAGTGTTCTTGTGTTTAATGTGAAATATTGGGATTTTTGATCTTTCAACTTAGAGCATGTCTACCTAGAAATCAATTAGAGCAGGGGCATAAATATGAGAACCATGACTGCAATCACAGAATTGATTGGCAACTAGGGAATGGAAAGACAGAGGACAACCAGGCTGTCTTCTAATTCTATTAACTTTTCTGTCTTCCAAGAGTACTAGAGAAAAGGAGCAGGCTTTAGAAAGACATAAGTTTTCTCAACTCTGAATTGTTTATATGTCTAAGTACCATGACATGTCTCAAGAATAGGTATTTGGGTCAAACAAAAGGTAATTATTTATAATTACTCTCTAGCCAAATTGTAGTCTTTAGGGGGCCAAATGTAAATTCTTTTATTCATCTTTTGCATGCTTTGCACATAATAAGCACTCAAGAAATATTTGATCAAACTTGATGATTATGAATCACTTAAATACAACCTGTTCAGGTTTTAATCATTATTAATAATCTTAAATCTATATTTTAAAATATTATGATTATGATGTTTTAATAAAACACATCATCTTATATCTGCAAAACCTTTATCTCTGTTATTCCTCTTTGTGTGTTAAAGTGGAGTTTATATTAAGCATGAATATGACTCCAGTTTTTTCTTTGTAACCTCAAAATAGAATATAGGAACTCAAACCTTAGTCTTTATAAACATTCCTGTTTTAAAATATATTACAAAGAATAAATGGAATTGAATGTCAAGAATGAGTAAGTGAAAGCTTTTACTCATCTGGTTTACAACTTATATCAGCTAATTTTTCTAAATTTAAGTTGATTAAATTTTTTGGTTGTTTCATTTCAAATGACCACACCAGAAGAGGGTTGTTTGTCATAGTTATTTATGCGTTTCCTTTCTGTTTTAGCTTAAGAGAAATGTTCAAATTTAATAAATATGGAGTTGTTATAAACAGGAGCAAAAACAATTCTAATAAATTAACATTGGTCATACATTTAAATCTTTGTAAGGGATTATATATTAGGATAAAATAAAAATACTCAGGTGAATTAAAAAATTCACAATAAAATGTAGAAAAATTCTAACTATAAAAGCATAGAAATGTACAGCTCAGTGCGTGCTCAGTCGTGTCTGACTCTTTGCAACCCCATGGATTGTAGCCCACCAGGCACCTCTGTCCATGGATTTCCCAGGCAAGAATACTGGAGTGGGTTGCCATTTCCTCCTCTAGGGGATCTTCCTGACCCAAGGATCGAACTTGCATCTCCTGCATTGGCAGGTAGATTCCTTACACTGAGCCACTGGGGAAACCCCTAGAAATGTATACCTCCTTCACTATATTCTCATATACTGTTTGTGCTGCTGCTGCTAAGTTGCTTCAGTTGTGTTGGACTCTGTGTGACCCCATAGACGGCAGCCCACCAGGTTCCCCTGTCCCTGGGATTCTCCAGGCAAGAACACTGGAGTGGGTTGCCATTTCCTTCTCCAATGTGTGAAAGTGATGTTGCTTAGTCATGTCCGACTCTTTGCGACCCCATGGACTGCAGCCTACCAGTCTCCTCCGTCCATGGCATTTTCCAGGCAAAAGTACTGGAGTGGGTTGCCATTATAAATAAATAAAAATTCATAAGAAATACAAAATAATGACAAGGTATTATAGGGAACTTAAAGACCCAGACTCCTAAATATGAAAAGAAAAAATGTACCATTACCTAAGTGATTCTTGACCATTATCTTTATTTTTTTTTTTAATAAGGATGCTACTTTTTAAATAATTGTATTTTATTTCTTATTTATTTACTGGCTGCTCTGGGTCTTCATTGCTGTGTGCCAGCTTTCTCTAGTTGTGATAAACAGGGGCTACTCTCTGGTTGTGGGGCATGTGTAGTTGTGGCCTCTGGGCTCTAGAGCACAGGCTCAGTGGTTGTGGTGCAGAGGCTTAGTTGCTCCATGGATGTGGGATCTTCCCACATCAGGGATTGAACCTGTGTCTCTTGCATCAGCAGATGAATTCCTAACCAGGGACTGCCACAGAAACCCTGTCATTATCTTTAAATGGTAGGGAATCATGAGAGTTTCCCCTTGCTCTGACCGGTTCTGTGTCTGACTCTTGCCAGACTCTAAGCTATCACCCACTACTCAGAGTCCATTCATAAGCAGCCACTCTTTATAACTTGAAGTAGGACCTTGAGGCTTCTCAACCCTTGCTTAAAACTTTCTTTCCCTCACCGTTCCCTCATCTTTTACCTTCTATTATCTATGAATATGTCTGTGTCTTTCTGCTTTTTTGAAAGTAAGGACTCTGGCATAGTTGAACTTTATAGACCCCCTATTTCCTTTATTCCTTCAATCTAGCACAAAACATGGCATCAAATAAAAGTTAAATGAGACAAACATAAACTACTTGCAGAAAAATCAAATACAGTTATACCTCACTAATCAAGGTGCTTGGTTTTTGGCACTCTCAAGTACTTGGAATAGGACCCACAGCCCAGGAGAAGATGCTGACAAGAACCATACTAAATATGTTGTAACCAGCTGACTCCTGTATAGAAGGATTCTTCTAGCTGGCTTGAGAAAGCAATGAAAGGCCAGCCTTTACCTATGAAATATGAGATGCAACAGGAGGCAGAAGAGACACAGAAAATGAAGGAAACGAGGATTAGGGAGCAGAGATGGTAAGAGGGCCAGCGGAGCCTAATGGTAATTAGAAGAAAGAATGGGGGCAGCAACAGTAGCAGCCAGCAGAAATTAGAAGCTGTGACAGAGTTGGCAAGTTGCAGACAAAGACCACAGAGAACAGCCTGCCATAAAGAGGGCTGGCTGGCTGCATGCCAACCAATAGATTTCAGCAATCTCAAGAGGGAAAGAGGGGATTTGGCCCTGTGCTTCACCATCTATAAAGACCTGTGGTATGTATACAGTACAGTGATTTAAGGAGGAGGCAAAGAAGTACAGAAACTATTTAAGAAAAAAAAATTCATAGAAAAACAGTTAGAAACTAAAAAGCTTTTTGAAACCAACTATTTGAAACCAACACTGATTAGAAGGTTTAACTTTGTGAAGTGCGCTACATTGTTCAAGACATTAAGGAAAGAAAAAGGAACAACCGTTGGCTGGATACCTTTTGTGTGCTGGAAGTTTTATGAACATCATTTCTTTTAATCCTCACAACAACCCCTTACATAAACATTATGATTCCCATTTTCAAGCTGGGTTAAAGTGAGGCTCAGACAGATTATATATAACTTGGCCATCCAGGCTCTTCAGCATCAAAGTCCATGTCTTCTCAACTATATTATGCTACTGAGATGGAGCAGGGGGAGTCAACACAAATATAATGCACAAAAGAAATATAGTGACAAATTTTCTTTTTGCAGGTTAAAGACAACAGGTAGCCTAAACTATAGTCTCATATCTAGTATGCTTGTGGAATTCCTATTAACTATAATCTCAAAACTCACATAACACAGAATGAATAACCTTACTCTTCAAGACGACATATTCACTTTTACTTCTCCTTGACATCTGTACCTTTTCAAGTATGCATATTTTGAAGAGCTGCCACTTGGTCTATATATTTTAAAAAATTAACTTACCAAGCTGGTCAAGTATCTGAAATTAGGTACATGAGAGAACAGAGCCAAACAATTTACTCTCCTGAAGGGTGTTTTGCTTCAGTTCAGTCGCTCAGTCGTGTCCGACTCTTTGCAACCCCATGAATCGCAGCACACCTGGCCTCCCTGTCCATCACCAGCTCCCGGAGTTCACTCAGACTCACATCCATCAAGTCAGTGATGCCATCCAGTCATCTCATCCTCTGTCATCCCCTTCTCCTCCTGCTCCCAATCCCTCCCAGCATCAGGGTCTTTTCCAATGAGTCAACTCTTTGCATGGGGTGGCCAAAGTACTAGAGTTTCAGCTTTAGCATCAGTTCTTCCAAAGAAATCCCAGGGTTGATCTCCTTCAGAATGGACTGGTTGGATCTCCTTGCAGTCCAAGGGACTCTCAAGAGTCTTCTCCAACACCACAGTTCAAAAGCATCAATTCTTCGGCACTCAGCTTT